>CM021105.1:674847325-674994089 GCA_007115665.2 Sequoiadendron giganteum | reverse complement strand
CTAAAAATAATATTTTAATTTTAAAACATGCAAATTTAAAAAGAGGCACCATATTTAGCTTTTTGAAGAAATTCGTCACTTTTTAATGCCTTGCATGCAAAAATATTATTTTGATCATTTTGCTAAAAATAGCATCTGGATGTGCTTAGTAAACTTCACTGATTCCAAAAAGTCAAATTTTGACCTTGTAGGCATCCATTTGCCAGAGTTATGAGATTTTTGAGAATCTCCTAGTTTATAGTTGATTGCAAAGTTACATATGACCATGTTCAACTCTGATTTTTGGGTGACCGAATGATCCTGCAACTCATTTGAGATATCCACTGTGAAGCCTGCATGATAAGGATGAAATGTTTGCTGGGAGCCACAACTGCTAAAATCAACATCTGACACCTTGAAAAATTAGGTGCCTTTGATTAAATTAATGCATTCATTCCAAACTTAGTCATTTCTCCGTATTTCCTTCTGATGCTTCAAACTGCGACTAACGGTGAATGATGAACCCTACTGACCGAATAATAGATTCATTGTGTTACTGGAAATACTCTGCATCCAATGATTGTATGTAAGGTATCTGAAAATTGTATCAGGAACCCCAAAAGGATGGGCGCCCCTATTATGTGATAGCACAAATACCATTTTGACAAAAGTGTGACTTTCATTTGAACACCATTCTTTGACCCCTGATACCAAGAGCTGGAATCCTTCGATTTGCATGTTGACTATCTCTCGCTGCACAATTGAGTCAACTTACAAGAGATGTCTTTGGAGACGATGAAGCCAAAAAATTGCTTCTAAGGCCTCAAAGAGAAGGGCACCTTTTTCAAGGAGATTGGTATCCACTATACTTAGCCATTTTTAGTCGTCTTCAACCACTCCCACTTTTTAGCAACACCATCTTGACCTTGCACGTACAAGCGCTTGCCAAATCTCGGAGGTTGACGATTGAACTCATTGAGTGGATGGAGTAATTGCACACAAGTCTTGTGAAGACTACGAAAGGAAATAACCCCATCTGACATGCCTAAAGGTTGGGCACCCCTAGCCTATAGATATGTGGCTGTGTGTAGCTATGTTTCACCATCCTATGTTTTACGTGCTTGGTAGAACCTCTATCACGATCTCTTAGAATATTGGATCATCTCACAAAATGCTACGTTGCAAAGCTGGACTAAGTTGGAAAATATCTCAAGAAGACCTCCACTGCAATTTCATTCATCTGGGTAGTCATATTCAAGGGTGCCCCTGAGCTACAGGGGCGCTCAAACCATGACTTGGTAATCTTTGTTGACATGTATCATTCTTGCAGTTTCTACTTCTGACATTGATAACCAGAGTTCTGCACTAGGTACGTCTCCGCTTGATAGCTCGTTGGAAAGCTAGATTGATCCTGTAGAGACTGAAACCAACAAAAAGCACATGCATTCAAATCTTGACCTTCAAAAATAAGGGTGCCCCTGGGCTACAGGGGTGCAGATCCGTATTTCTAGACTATCTCCATGATGTGTACACTCGTCGTAACCTCTGCTTCCACCTTCGTTTTCCAGAGTTCTGCATTTCAGATGAACTTGCTCCATAGTTAGTTGGAAATCTGATTGAAAATAGAAGAGAATGAGTGTATTAGCAACACAAAACAATTGCATCTTGACCTTCAAATGGAAGGGCGCCCCTGGGCTAGAGGGACACAAATTGGCTCTAAACTTCATGATTTTCATCCACCTTTTTGTGCTTTGTAAACACTGTATCAACTACTGAGGTTGACCCTATCAAAGTACTACGACTGCTAAGGTGTGTGTATGACCATATTTCATCATTCTCACATGTACAAACACTGTAAATTTGATTTGCACGTTGATTGCACAATTGTCTACTACGCTACATAGTGAAAAAGTTCCCAAACTTAGAATATTTTAGTACTTTTTGCCAATCTGAAAATCCCCTTTGTCAAAAAGCATATTTCTCAACATCTTTCATCGTAGAACGTTCTTCTTTGAGTTTCAGGCTTAGATTTTGATACCTGGTACTGGCCAACTGCCACTGACGACCTCAGAGGTCCTAACTTTTCTCCTGAAAAAGTGAAAACTATCCGCTAGGCTTAAATGACTTTTAACTGAAACCGACATCAGCACTGTGATTGTGATGTGAAATAAGCCAATCAAAATTAATTTCAGCAAATTATGACAAGTTCCTATTTTTAGGGTTTTGACCTAAAACGGGGTCCGAAAAATCTAATTTTCAAAATTTCCAAATTTTGCCAGTATCTTCCTAGCGTCACACTGACCAAAAGCCCACACTTGATTTTCCCAAAAATTGAGTTTTGACCCCGTTTTTACAAGGTTTAGACCATTTTAAGCAAAATGCCTTAATGAAGCAAATTTGTTGGTTTGAGTACAATAGGCGCTCAACATTGTTCTATCAAGCTTAGTCTCTTCTATTCAATATTACCACTTTGCTAAGGGGAGGGTAGCTACGATTATTTTATTGCATTGTCTATTTATCTAGTTAGCATAGTATTCTAGCAAGTCTATCTTTCTTTATTTTATCTATTTTTCTATCTCAATCATTTTTGGTTGTTCATGGAGGTGGAAACACCAACATGGGGGTTTAACTAAGGCAAGCTCCTACAACAACCCCAACACTTTTCTCGGTCTTAAGTGTGTAGGTATTGACAATTTATCATTAATGGAGGCTTCATTCTCATACTTCTTATGAGTGTTCCCTTTCTTCTCTTTCATTTTATCATTTCCTTTTCATTTAATCTAGTTTACATTTATCTACTATTTATCTATTATTTTAGTGCACTTCAAGATTTTAGTTATCAGACTAACAGTGGGTTCCTAGTTGTCTTCTACCATAAACTTGATTTTCAATCCATATGCTCGATGTGAACGTACCTGAGGACATTCGTGCACTGCACTGTCGTCCTCAATTGAGAGCTTTCTAGTTTGTCCAAAAGACCTCTATAACCTACTCTTTCAATTTCTAAAACTCTCTCATTTTAATTATGCATAAAATATATAAAGACATGGTCTCTTCATTTCTTTATCCCATCACTTGAGCATTGATCCTCGAGGTAGTTGAGGACTATTTTCTCCTTTAGATCTCATAGATTAACCTAGATCAATCCTTCCTTGGCTTAACTTTGGAACTCAAACCAAAAAGTTCTAATATTTGCTAACAACCTAAAAGGAGAGACAATATGCCTTGGGTTTAGCTCCTTTATTGCAAATAAAATTGATTGATTTAATGTGATTTAATTAACCTAATTTATTATGAATACCTAATCTAAAAACACGAGTTATTCACATAGATGAAAATGCAAGTTGAAAAAATAATTATAGATATGAGAAGGGCAGAGATAGGGGCACTTATGATAGAAACATGAGCCTGAAATGGATAAACAAGGGTGAGGGTATCCTTGTCTAAAAATGTTTTTTTTTTTAACTCTCAATTCTAGATATGTAACTTACAAGTCTACACTATACTTTCATGTCCCAAAATCTATCATTTTTAGATCTAAACCTACAAAAACATAAAAAATAGAAGGAAAGGTGTGGCTATATAGGATTTTTCCTTAGTCAAACACATGTTTTGGTATTTCTAACTCCATGAATAGTTGACTTGTTGATAGATAAACGTGTGTTCTCTAAAATTTAAGTGTCTAAGGATATACCAAACTATGATATGCAAAATAAATGATAAAAACCCTACTAAAGTGTGTTAGAGAGGATTCCTAAATGACACAATCATGAAATGAAAGATCCAACCCAAGAGAAATTCAAATACTCAAGGGAAAATCAACATGCTCAAATACCTTACTCAGGGTAGTAAGAAGATGAGAGTTCACACTAAAAATTAATTCATTAGGTGCTTGAAAAAATCCAAAGATATACATAAAGCCTAGATTCCAACTTGTCCTTCCATTGGCATCAAAATCCAATCATTGTACAATCAACTTGATAAATATAAAAATTGCTTGTAAATCTATAAGATAGGATGTCAATTTTGGAAAATCTTCGTTTTAATTATGATTGCATACTTTTTGAAATAATAATTCATGTTTAAACCTGGGGAAACATAGGAATATAAATTAAAGTGTAGGATGACTCACTTTAACTTACATTTTGGGATTAATTTACTGCCAAATCTCAAAATCGAATTCACATCACATAAGATAAAGATTGACATAAATTTAGGACCTGGTTTATTGGGCAAAAACACATGGACTAGGGAACTCTCACCCTTTTCCATGTATTTTGCACACATTAAAGTGTGATCCAAAGGTTTAGGTTCTTCTTAATCAAGACTTATCCAAAAATGGAGAATTTTTCAAAGTTAAAAGGGTGTAAAGTGATTAAAATAGTGTTTTTAGGGTAATATTAACACATTTGCTTTAATTGGAGGGTAAATCCAAGACTAAGAAGTGGTTCTAAATGCACTAAAGAATTATTCACCAAATAGAACACCAAATAAAGTGTGAAATTATGCTATCACCTTTAGGGAGTATAATTTACGATGCTACAACCTTTACCCTCTTATATTCTTCTACATGTGTGAAACCTCACCATCCATCCTAGATCTTAAATAAATATCCACCCCCCATTTTCACATATTTGTAAGAGCTTCTTATTTCCTCACTCAACTCATTATCTCCCCCACTTGTCAAATTAAGAGCTTGCACAACCAACAAGATAATTTGCACCCTTTATTTCCCAAATAAGTCCTCACGCTTCATTCTCATGGTTGGAGCTCTTTTTAACAAATCACCTCTAAAGAATAATGATAATAAAAATATTTCATCCTAAATTAGATGTTATCCATTTGAAAAAATTCCAAGAAAAAAGTAACCTGCATGTACTCATCACAATCATCTATAAATCATTAGAGAAATCACACACAATTATATTCATTACTTGATTTTTGTATTGCTTATCTTTTTTGTTTCCATTTACACTCTAATAGGAAGTGTATGCTATTGTTTAGATTGAGTGATTGTTTTGTATGATTTTACTCCTTTTAGTCTAAATTTCATCATCACACTAATTATGATATGAAATGGGCCACATAAGTCTAGTATCATCAAACATATTTGGGTGAAGTGATAGTAGTGTCAAAATGAAAATATGGCTTCTACTTGAAGATCATTAGAGAGGGGATTCAATTTTTCTTAATAATGAGGGAGGTAGAGTAGCTCTAGACCATTACCTGTAATTTTTAATTAATGGTCAACATAATCTAGAAGGTGCCATATGGAGGGAGATCTAAAAATCCTAAAAAGGGACCTACCATGGGGTGAACTTGTTGTCATATTGATAAGTAATACAAAAATAATGATACTAATATAAATTTCCTTAAAAAATTAATGGTTAGCTCATCCCAAAGGATGCTAATGTGGAACTATCAATCAATACCTTTAAAAAGAGGTGAATGCAAGAAGAGAGAGTAGGGCCCACTTTAATGTTGGTGCTACAAGAGAATTATTGACTCTACAATCAATTAAGTGATGAATAACCTATGGTTGTTTTGGTTCATTGAGTCATCCCAAGGATGAAAGTAATTATGAAACTAATCAAAAAATGGGAGAAAAGTCCATATGAACAAGAGGTTCACGAGCCAAGGAAGTTTTCAAGACTAATGAATGCAATGTTGAAGACTTATTTAGAGAGGATAAAGAATCAACTAATTCATAGAACACAAGAGACACGAGTGGAACCAATGCATTAGGAATTTAAAGGAGGCTTACAGAAACATCATGACACCCATGACTTAGTCAATGAGCTATGTATACCACAAAAAATGAGATGAAACATTGAAGCAATTACATCTTAGGGATCTAGGAGAATCTAGAGTCCTAAAAGAACAATTGAAAGAGAACTCAATGAATACATCTATGTCCACTTAAATTACACAAAAGGAGTATGTGTAGAAAAATAACTCACGTATTGTAACCATTCGAGGATTTGAAGGACTTGGTATAATGAAGAATTACAAGTTATGAGCCCTAATTTCCAATATTTAGACCTCATGTGAGTGGGCATACAATAGCAATAGTTTTGAGAAACCACTGCAACATCACTTGAAAATGATACAAATTGAGTTTTATTGTTTTGACCAAGATTAATGAATTCCTATCTCCTCATCTATCTATAGACACTGAAAAAATGTCCCGAGCCTGCAAGATTTTTTATCACTAATTCGCCTTCTTCCATGCATAATTAAATAATTTTAGTTATTTAATTATTTCCTAATGTCATTTTCTTCTATTAATTATATAATTTTTAATTAATTCATTTTATCCTTATTCCACTTTTGATTAATTTAAATAAATATTGATTCTATTTAAATTACGTCACTAATTATATTTTTCTATCTTTAACTAAATACTTTTTTTTATTTAATTATTTATTTCAATTTTCCTCTATAATTAGAATAATTATTTTAATTATTTAATTATTCATTAGCCTTTTCTCTTCATAATTAAATAAATTCTTATTTATTTAATTATTTATCACTTTCTTTTCTCCATAATTAAATACTTAATTTTAATTATTTAATATTTTAACACCCCACCTTCTATAATTAAATAATTATTTTTAATTATTTAATTATTCATTTTCCCTCCTTTAAATTAAATAATTGCTATCATTTTTTAATTTGAATTTCTTCTTAGCCAAGCCCTAAATTTCAACCAAATTCTTGAGTTTTGGTTCATCCTTCCCATCCTTCCCATCATTATCTATTTTCTTCTCAATTAATCTCATCCATTAATCATCATACCTCACCATTCAATCTTCATTTGAATTAGGATTTCTATAAAAGCAAGTCATCATCCTCATTTCAATGTTAACCACAATCTTTGAATTTTTTCTATCTTGAGATCTAGCTATCTTGCATCAACATCAAACTTATCATACAAGTTGCATACTACAAATCTGACAACAAACAAAGCAAAATGGAGAAGAGCAATGTAGGTGATTCAACTTTGGCATAGAGATTGAGTATTATTGCTTCACTATTTTGATTTCTATTGTCATTTGTGCTTCTTTGTTGGATTAGGGTCTTGTTAGCTTGGATTAGATAGTTTGTGGTTGTTATTATCGATTCAGGCTTATTCTTCGAATTCTAACCTTGATCTACACTAACTATTATTCAACCATCCAATAGGAAATGGTTGTGCACATCATTATGCAAAGAGGGAGAAATCATGAAGTGTTAGTTGCATGCATGATAGTTCATACTCTTGTTTCAACTTCACCACCACTAGGACCAAGTCAAGCCATTTCATAATGTTAATGTGGAGTTATATCTACAATTTAAAACATAGATGATGATTGGGATGATGATCCTATTGATGATACTACAAAGGCCCCTTAGCAACACATATGACTTGTAGTATGATCTAGTGACTTGAATCATCCTAGATCAATCAAGCCCTTAATTTGACTAATTTAATGATGATGAATCGAGAGTGAAGACAACAAACACGTATAGTGTACACATAGGCTAATGATGCAAACATGTGATGCATAATCAATACTCCTTTAATTCTCATGAGCTAGGTGATCTCACACATTCCAACATAATTTCAAATAATAAGGAATGTCCTTAAATACAACAAAATAACTCACAAATCCACACAAACATGTTCTAAGTCAACTCACAAGAACTAAGAGAAAAGAATCCACAAAATTTAATTTGTTAGGAAAAGTTCAAAGTTTAGATCTATGACTATGAAAATGATTTTGATCAATTCAACAACTACAAATTTGATTCAAGATGATAAATAGAAAATCTATGTAAAAAATTGATTCCTACAAATATTTGATAGTAAGAATAAAAACATTTAAAAAAAAAACACTTATATTCTAATTATTATATAAAAACACTCTAAACAAAATGAAGATATAAATATAATAATAAAAGCATATATTTGTTTTAAACTCGGGTCACATAGTAGAACCCACCTTATGAATCGAGTAAAGACAAATAAAATGATTTAGGTACCTAGTGCATTTGAGACAAGGAAGACAGCTGCTGTCCTTTTCCCTTCGATCCAAAGAAAAACACTCAAAGCAAGAAAAGAGTCATTTTTCTCAATATTGGGCCACATAAAAAAGGAAAGCATCTCAGACAAACTTTATTAAACCCTAAGTTTTTCCTACCAGTCTTATACGTGTAAATAGTACAACAAAACAAACAAGCAACTTCTGACGTCATTTATTCGCATTGTCGTGCGCTTTGGAGTTTGCTCGCAGTTCACGTGAAAATGAAGAACGTCAAATGCATTGCATTTTCACGTTTGTCCTCTTTCGAAAACAGAGATATCATGTCACACAAGTTCTCCATGACAGAGACTTTTAATTGGCATTTTGCAGATATCTCCTTTCTGTAAAAAGCACAGAATATTATACGTCTCACAATCTCCTCCCCCTAAATAACGTGAGCTTTCGTACTCCATCATTATAAAGCAGTTTTTATTTTGTGTTCTTCTTGGTAGATCAACACACTTTCTTTTCAGTGCCCAAGCTTTATTCTACATGTACGTGCAGTTCTGATATTCTGTAATCTAGGCTGTTATTATTATTATATGTAATGTATATATATATAGTTTTTACTTAGTAAATTGGTATTCATATAATTAGGTTCAAGTTATTATTAATATTTTTTTTAACAATTATTTAAGGTACATATGTTTGTGAATAATTATTAGTATATATTTATTCATTAATAATATATACAAAGAATGCTGAAAATTATCAATACTTAACATTGTTTATTATAATATTAATCAATAAGATATATTAAAAATTAGTAATATATATACAAAACTATTTTAACTATATATATATATTAATTAATATATATATTAATAATAAATATAAAAACTATTTAAGCATACATATTTTAGTTTGTAATTTTAATTGGAAAGCATTTAAATTAAAAACTATTTATTGGGAAGTTTTTAATTCAAATCTTTTTGGAAAAATAGAAAAAAAAAAAAATCATTTTATGTAAACAACACATACTTCCACCTATCTATCATTTTCAATGAAGCTTCAAAAAGTTTACAAAATATTCTTTCATTGCTTTGTAATAAGATAAAATAACTTAGAGAAATATCTCTAGGTTTTGATAGAGCTTAATCTATTTTTTTACAAAATAATATTTGATAGATAATTTTATTAATTATTTCTATTTTATTTAAAATGTTGGGTTTGTATGCATAATATTTTTTTACAATTTTATTGTCAATTATTAGTTATTGATGTTGATGGTAATGATAATGATGATAATATGGTCAATAAGAGATTGATTTTAATATTGTTTAGAGAACATTGAAAATTATGTAGAACACGTATGATATTAGGCAAATCATTATCATAAAAATTAAATAAAAAATTGATATATAAAGATGCCACTATTATAGAGTGAAATAAATCATGATTATAGAAAGATGATTTTTAATTTATAACTTTAAAATAATATACCAATAAAAATAGAAATACTATGTATATCAAAAACCCAAATTTTAAGAATCCTTTCTCGTATCTATTATGTCCTCTATGCAAAGTAATGCTCCGTTTATATAACACGTTATTGCTCTTCTTTCAAAAGATATTACCCCCATTAATTGCATTTATTGATCACACGTCCTTTGAACCTTTTTAACAAACCTACAACCTATGTGTTAACATTAACCTATATTATCATCTTATCTTTGGACTCTTTAAGTTGTTCTAAAGAAAGGAGTAATGAATCATAAAGAAAATAATAAATAATTTAATACACATAAAGTTAAAGATTTAAGCTAAGAAAGAGATTCTATTATATCATTTGAACATGTTAATTAAATTAAATTTAAGTGTTTAACTTGGTTGAATGATTATCTCAATAATTAGTGTTTAATATTATTATATAATATTTAAAAAAGAATTATGTTTTAACTTCTATTTATTTTATTTTGGATTTCTTGCAAATTTTATTAGATAAATTATGGAGGGTTTCTAATGAGATCATCAACCTTAAGTAAATAAAATAAAAGAGAGTAAAAAGGTTCAAAGTCGTGTTCCGCTTTAGGATGATTCATGGGTTTTACTTGAAATAGTTTCACCAAAAAATTACTTGAAACATTTTCAATTAGAAAATTGACAAATGTTGTGGTGCCTTCAAGGATTGTATGATTGCGACCAAAAGGGTTTGTTTGAAATTCTCTTGCCTAGAAAACTTTAATTTTCAATCATATGCAAAGACAAGTTTTCAAAAATTACTATGGAATAGTTTCACCTAAATATTTTTACCTAAAATAATGAAGCACCAATTTTTCTATATTTTTCAAATATTTTAAAAATCGTATCTTTCAACCACAAGTTCTCATGTTACATATATTTTCTAGAAAATATAAATATACCTTTTGGTAGATTTATGAGCATAAATTTTAAAAATATTAATTTTTAATATTTTACTATTGATAATAATTTTAAAAAGTTTACTACAAGTAGGATGTTACAATCAAACATAAGGGTGATTGAAAATTCAATATAATTGGAGGTGCCTTGAACCTATTACATTTTTATTATACTATAATTTTTTTAGGAAAGGTGTATCAACCTAACTCCTAATGTTCATAATATAAAATATCTAATTTTCAAACTATTAAATAAATAAATAAACAATGTTTGGGCTGTAAAGGTCATTTTAGGCTAAAAATTAATCCAAAGTTGTTCAACATCACTTCCAAGGATCCTTGGTACATAGATATATTCAATATTTACAATTAAAAAAGGGTCCAAATGGACTTTTGAATCAAAAGTTAGGATCTTTGAAGCTTTGGCTTCCCACATAGTGTTTATTTAAAAAAAGCTACAACACATAAAAAAGTCTAAGAGGGAGTTACGCTTGTTGACCAATTTATTATGTATGTACATCATAAGAAATATTTTGAAAATAGATAAACAAAAATAAAGGAGTGCCCAAGTTGGTGAGTGGATTATGACAAGATTATGGACATTGGTGGAAGGAATATGTTAATTTTTGGACTCATTTTAGGATTTGAGTGTTAGATTTATAACTAGAGATTTGGGTGCTACATTTTGGATGGTTTTAGCTCATGGTTCATAATTACCATTTTATAGTTTCATGTATTCCATCTCCCATTTATTTGGTGTTTGAAATGGAGGTTTTGATAGTGAGTTTTATAAATAGTATTATGTTGTCAAAATTATTATAAATCTCTAGCTGATGATGCATTATAAATACTTAGAATCCATAGGTGTACTAGTGTAACCTTTGATTACTAAATAATATGTTGAGTCTCATTAGATTATTTTTCTCATAAAAATATTTTTTCTCACATAGATCACTATGTTATGAAATATTTATTTTATGTTTACTTCCTTGTAACTATGTGATTAGTTTGATTTTCACACATATCTTTGTTATAGACTAGTGTAGAAATTCTATTATGTAAATTTTGTTCTCTTCATTTGGTGTAGGATCTTGATCAACTTAAGTTGTATGTGTCAGGGACAAGGTTTTTTATACCAATCTCGGATTTATGGGTCACGTGGATCATACTGCCAGTGAGAGACAACATCAAATTGAAAAACTCTCCAAGAAACATGTACAACAATAAATGATTTCCTCTCAAATGTGAACCCTTCACATGAAAAAAGTAAATAAGGAAATATTCTCTTCTTCTACTGATTGAAAAAGTATAGTTGATCAATACTCTCCATCTATCTTACATATTCCAATGCAAAAACCCTTTTTGTCACATGTATTGGAAGTTTGTATGGATCTAATCTTGATCCATAAAATCATAGCACAATATATTCTTCCATTAAGTACCGATCAACCGATTTTATTTCTTTTCTTAGTTGAATGTAATTTCTATCAGATATAGTCAATCTAGACATTGGAGTATTTATAATTTCTTGATACAATGGAGCCAAGAAGTAGTATACAAAATGAGTGTAGTTCCTTCGAGAATCATGTATCCTTATCTTAGTGGTCCAATCATATACTGTAGCCATTTTTTCCTTAGCATTCATATAGGGCCGAATCTTAAGCTTTTTGGTTTGAAACATTCTACTAAATTTGAATACAAAAATAACATAAGTAGGTTGTGAACCTAAATTTCTTAGTGGAATCTCCTTTAATCATTAAAAATTGTTTATGCATTGATTCTACAATGTGCTCAAGAAATTTATATTTGATAGGCTTCTTAGGATAATGTATCTTATATACAATTTCAAGGAGGCTTGCACCCACTTCTCAATTGCTATCCAATCAAAGGAAAAATGCTAGCATGGAAATACTATCCTGAACCCATGGTTTAAAATTTCCCAAATCATAAGGAGGCCTTTGATTAGTTTTGAATAAGTTACTATTACTAGACCCTAAACTATTTTCATTAGAAAATTATTTTTCTCTCTTTCATTGACTACATAATCACTAGCAAACTTTTCTAGGTCAAAGTGGACGTTTCCAAATTCTTCGATTGTAAACCCCAACACATTTCCAAATTCTTCTGTAGTAATAGAAAACATTTATTATTTTATATCTTTCTTAACAATCACTTTTTTGTTATCATCATAATTATGGGCCCAAACCATGACAAATTTTGGGCAAGGGAAAACCTCATGTAACATCATACACCCTAATCCAATTACCCACGGTGCAGTGATGCTATTAAATTTCATTGTTTGACTATTTTTAATTTGCATTTACTTTGCAACCTTATTCTCACATGGAATTCTAAGTTTTGAGGTAAGCCCACCATGGATTTTAGGATCATAAATATCATGATATTCATCTATGAAACCTAGGGTTTTAAGCACTCCAACATAATCTATTTTTCCATTTGATTTTTATTTTCCTTTTCCAACACCTGGTTTGGGAGTGGTGGTAGAAATTCTTGTACAATATGAAGTCCCTCTTAAGTCCTCCTTAATTATTCTTAAGTCTCTAAAGTTCCCAACCCTAAACCCAAAGTTTGAAAAATTAAGAATTTAAGAAATAATGAAATGTAGGATTTCTGTCTCTCACTTACCCAGATTTTGATTATTAAAAACATTAATACAAAGACACTGATAGGTGTAGACTAGTTGTATTGGAACCAAGAATATCCCTGGTGCATTGCAATGAGCAATCTTCCTATGTGTTGACCCTCTCAATTAAAAATAAAATCACTTAATAGTAGAAAGTTCACTTATTTTTTTCTTTTACTCGAATATTAGAGTGAATGAAATGTGTTACCTTAGGGCTACACAATTAGTACGTTACAATTCTGTATAGATACTTAGAAATAAACTCAATAGTCGTCCTACATTTCTACACCTTCTATTAATAGATCACTTTGGGTGAGAAGGGATGCCATAATCTAATGGTTATAGGGTGATTCTAGAGGATTGAATTTGCAAGCCTAGTGCTTTGTGCATTTCATTATGAAATTCAACTATATTCATCCATCAAATGCTCATTGAACGATCAAGAAACTTATGATATGTAAATGTTTTAAAGCTTTTTAAAACTTTAAGTGCAGGGTATGTGCAAGATCATGATGGGCCAAAAAGTGGCAATATGATGGGTATGTGGCTAGCGACTTGTTTTTTACCCAAAATTGATGAAATGAAAAGGGTTTTTAAAGGAGATTCTCAGATTTTCACCAATATAAACTATGATTTACTTTGAATTTAATAAATAATTATTATTCATTTTCTATTGAATTACGACTAAAGTCTTAAGGTGGTCAGACATACGAGTCTTTATATTTTTTAAAATTTGTCATAAAAAAATTATGATTAATTATTTACTTGGAAAAAATTACAAAAAAATATTCATCACATCGGGACATGAGTTCTCTACTTATATCTAAAATATTATAAATAAATATTATCATTTTAATGTGGTTAGGGTGGTTAGACAACCACCTACTTCTTATTTTTTTCCTAAACTTTAAGTACTACTGTACATTGAAATTTCAAATTTTCACTAAATATATTCTATTTTTTTGTAAATAAACCTAATAATTTAGAAAATAAATTTAATTTACTACAAATTCTATTCTTACATATTTTTGAAATAATATAGATAACTTATTCAAATTTTTATGTCAAGTTGCCTAACTCTGATTTTTCTAAAATTTTTGCCACTTAAGGGCCTATTTTTTTCATGATGATCCTGCACATACCCTGCACTAGGATACACAATACTCATGAGATTGTGCCATGTTTTTTCATTCCTCTACTCACGATCTTTTCCTTTGATAGAAAACCCATTAGAGACATTGGGATGGGTACACGTGTCCTTATTTTTTGGTTTTGTGAGTCACATATAGATCTTCTTGAATCATCCTGTATCCTTGTAGAATCTACCACATGTCATCATTTTCTCACATTCCTAGCCCTCGATAGAAAATCCATTGGAGACATTGAGATGAGTTCATTTTTCCTTATTCTATGGTTCTGCGAGTCACATATAGATCTTCTTGAAACATCTCATTGACCCACAAAATCCTTTAAAAAGCATGACATTGACATTCGTTCTCTTTCCATGGTTTTGCATCAATTAACTTAACCTTTATAAAACTATCCAGAAACTCACAAAATCATGCTGAAAGGAAACCACTAAAAAGGAGTAAAGTGTTAACCTTTCCATAGTTCCATAGATGTTCCATTCCTTAATAAAATACATGGTGCAGATTAGTGGGAAGGCATAATACACGATGGGAACCATACATTAAGTGTAGACTCACTTAAGCCATTTAATTAATCATGTGTGAAATATTCTTCTTAAGTGAGCTCTAGAAGAAGATCAATGGGCTAGTAACTTAATGGTGCATATGACTTAATAAAATGACTAATGGCACTAGGAATCAGGGGAGCAGGTCAACAAAACAAATTAAAAAATAAAGTGTAGGGGTTTTTAGGGATTTTGAACCTAAATTCACATATAAAGTTAAAGCAACATTTTAGCAAGTGAAAACCCCAGGGTGATCCCACAATAGTGGTTTACACTTTTTGGGAGATTCTGATTTTTGCTGAAATCACATATTTTTAGAAAATATAATGATTTAAGCCTTGAAAAGTTCCATTTAAATGATTCCAATTGAAGAGGGTTTGATCAAACTCCATTGGATAGAATCCCGCTAGTTTTAAACCATACCTATAATGAAGTGTCCTTTACACCAGGGAAAACTTTAGTGGCGAATCTTTGCCAATTGGCGAATAATTGAAATCGAGACCTCCAGAAATGGCGAATAGTACAAGCTAAAAACGATGCTGAATCACCAGGTTTTTACAAAAAAAAAATTGCATATCGATTAATTCGCCTATGTATTATATTTTAAATGATACGTCATTGGATATGATTCGCCAACAATTTATACTATAATCACAAATATCGATTATATTCGCTAGTAATATTATATTCCTACCATTAATTTTGTGGAAATATCACCACCTTAATAAATTACCATTTAATTTTAAGGACATTTTAGCTTTGAATAAGGCTTTTATTTATTTCCATCAAATCATCGCTTAAATTTTTAATCGGACGACAATAGGTTGATTCCACGACCTAATACACACATGCCTTTTAAAAGGCATGTGTGTATTAGGCCGCGAAGTCAACCTACAACTGTGCGATTAAAAAGCTAAATTGCTAATCGATGGCAACATTTATAGTTTTCATTTATTCTTACTTTTAAAGTGAGATTTAAAAAAAAAAAATTAATCCATGTGTTATCCAATGTGTTTCCCCCTTGACCCCCACAAGGGGTGTTGCCCCTTGACTCCACTGGTGGCTGCCGCCCCCAGGCCCCTACTTTAATATTACAAAAAAAGAAGAAGGGGGAATTGCGTCGACCACTATGCAAATTTTTAAAGGAGAGATAATGAGATTCACCATTGTTATTAATATTTTTAGTGAATATTCACTAGGATTCGCCACTGTGATTATTATTTTTACCAATTATTCATTAAGATTCGCTAAGATTTTACAACTTTTTTTAATAATGTGCATAGATTCACCAAAAATATTAATATTTTTTTTCAAATATAAGGAAAATTTGCCAAGATTTTACACCTTGGCCAAGGGGGGGCGGTGGGTTTAAGATGGCCAAGGGGCAGGGGGGGGGGGCGGGGGGGGTGGTTTCTTAAAGTTATCCTTACTTTACACCTATCAAAATGCTGATAACAAATCACTTTTGATTTACCTTTTGGGAGTTAAATGAATTCATTTAAAAATTATTTTTGTAAGTATGTAGTCCTTATTATAAGGTTTCCAAAAAGTATAATTTTAAATAAATTTAATTTGATTATTATATTTATTTTTTATTTCTTGTGAATGTAGGTTTTTCACCGAAAATCAAGCTCTCTATTCTTCACATGTGGAAAAATAGCAGATTATCAATTTTTTTTTGAAAAATATCTATGCACTAGAGATATTGATGTCCTTGATCCAACAAAAAAATAAAATTGAATTTCGATACATACAAAAAATCTATGTTTTAGCTAGTAAATCATGTCTAAATTATAACTAGTTTGACTTTGAAACTTAATTAAGAAAAAATATTCAATGAAATGCTATTAAACCAATTCCATGCACTAGATATCATAGTTATGAATCTAAATTCGAAAAAAATAGAATTTTATCCTTCATAAATTTTTTTATGTGTTAGCCAATAATGCCACTCTTTAAAAATGGTGTTTGCTATTAAAAACTAGTTTTCGAAGGAGATGGAAAATAAGTGCAATCTAATTCCAATTTTTTTGAAAAAAATATATTTAGAATCTATAGACAAAATGTTACAAATCACTTGTTTGCTTCATCTTCATATTCCTCACAGTTTAGCTGCTATAGGTGTTCGACAGTGAAGATTTAGTTAAAAAAAATCAGCTCAATGTCCAGTTTGGCCAAAAATTGTAAGCCAGTATTGCGGGATCACCCCTTAGCAAGAGTGACAAACTTTTACCAAATCATAGAAAGATTGTTTAATGGTAAACCTGCTTCCATTTAATGGTAAAAGTCTCCAAAATCTCAAATATCACATAAAAGCCAGATAAATATTGATTTGACAACATTTTTCATTCTATTTCCATTAAATTAGTGTTTTTTGGCAATTTGATGACAACCTTCTTTTTTCATTTGTGTTGCTTTATGTTTTAAATCTTCATGCAAATATTTTGTAAATAGATAATACTTAATTTATTGAAGGAAAAATCTAAATTGGTCTAAGTTTATTTCATTCCATTAAATTTAGCACTTATTATTGTTAGAGTAATTGGACATTTACTTTATTAATTAAACAATATTTATTTAATTACATAAAGTTCCCTTTTACCTCTTTTTCACTTAAGCTAACATTAGGTGCATAATAATTAATTACTTTATTAATTATTATTGTGCAAGCCTAGGGTTTTCCTTTTTAGGGTTTTCATCTATATGGTTGAAAACTATCTTTTGTATCATTATTCATTTTACATTTTTAGGTGAATACATTGCTCCACATTCTTGAGCATTTCCTTTGTTGCTTCTCTTTGCTTCTCCTTGTAACAGGTTATTTGCTTGCAAAGATCTTTGGGCTCCTATGAAGTTGTATCTTCTCAACTCCAACATGGTATCAGAGCTTCAGATTTGTAGCTGCTTGTTCTTGTTTTGAGATTTTTGCATTGGAAGCAAATCTAGGGTTCTAAGGTTTCTTCTTGTGGATTCAGCATACTCTAAATTTAGGTTCACTTTGGGCCCAAACAGACAGTGCCATTGGATTCGTAGCACCCAAAAACCCCTAAATCGACTTCAAATCATCGATTTTGGTCACAGTCAACCAGGGTTGCAAAAAAATTTTTAGGGTTTGGCCGTACGCCCCTCAGAAAAAAATTCGCAAAATAAAAATTAAAAATAAAACCTAAGGTTTTATTTTAATTTTTCAGCGGTCGTTGCAAATTTCATCAGCGCCATTCGCGCCAGCTGCCTCCACCCCGGCTCCCCATGCTCTCCCCACCATTCGCGCTCTGCCAACCCTCGCTCTCGCTGGCTGCGCCCGCCCGGTCGCTACCTTTGCTATGCTGCCACCCCCGGGGTTGCCAGCTGCCGACACGCCGAGCTCGCCACCGCCGAGCTCGCCGACCCGAGTCGGCCCTCCAGCCCCCATGGGCTTAACAACCACCACCCGGTCACATGGGTGACTGCGGGTCTACCGCCCCAGCCCCCTGGTCGCCCAGGCGACCAGGGGCCATTTTTTTTTAGCCCCTAGGTGCTAAAGGGGTCTAATAGGGCATTTTTTTTGCTCTCTCACGAAATCGGATATAACTCGGGTGTTTTAGCTCTGTTTTTCAAACAAAAAGAATCGTTGGAAAGCTGGTTTCGACACCGATCTGATGGTGTAGGTATTTTTATAAAATTTATACCAGTTTAGATATTTTTTACCAGTCAAAGTGAGGTCTTCTTTCTTCACTTCTGGGGTCATAGAAGGTGCAAATGGACTCCGTTTTTCAAACTTGAATAGGCATTGGAAAGCTCTCAACATGCTCTATTTAGTGATGTGATTTATTTTATTAGAATTTTCACTAGGTACACGAGAATTTGTTTTGAAGTAGTTTTTGCTTATGCATTGCTTCCTTCTTCTCAGTTTGTACTAGGGTTTGGGTTTATCTTTTGTGGGGGGTGTTTTTCTCTTGCTTTCTGTCATTTATATAGAAAACCAGAACACCAAAACTCTCAAAAATACAAACCCTTCTGCATCTTCTGTCTATTCTGAAAGATCACATAATAATAAAAAACACAAGCAGGTACAGGTGTAGGGTTTCATGGCAGACTCTTCAGTTGAGCTACTCACATCACATAACTATCACACTTGGAAGTCTCGCATGATGAGGCTACTCAAATCATGAGGGTTATGGTCTTGTTTAGATGAGGTTCAGCCTTAGTTGCAGTGTCCTTTTGAGATTATGCAGCATAGGAACAAGATGGATGAGGCTATGGGTTTTTTATGCATGCATGTTTCAGACAGTCTTTTGTTTCACCTTGATGCTTTGCTCACTCCTCGAGCCATGTGGCTGAAGTTTGAGACACTTTTTGGGGCCATTAATGAGTTCCGCGCATTACAGATTGAGACAGAGCTGACTTCATTGTTACCTGATTCATTTCCCACTATTGAGGATTTTTTGAACAAATTCAAAACTATCCGCACTATTTTACAGGGTTGTGGCAAGAACAAGACAGACACAGAGTGCATTTACTTGATTCTTTCGAAGCTTCATAGTCCATTTCAGATATTTGCTTCCTCCTTCTACTCCACCATGGATGGTTTGGGTGCCAGTTTTACCATGCCTACCTTTGATTTGTTTTGTGAGCTTGTCTCGGGAACAGTCTCACCTTTCTCAGATGGATATGCTCTCAGGTTCAAAGAGCAAAGCATTGGTTGCTTAGTCACCGAAGGGGAAACATAAACAGAAACCGAGGCCCAAGAAAGATTTTGCAGGCAGTGAGCATTCCTCCAAACCGCCTCCTAAGTTTGATTCTAAACCACCATTTAATCCAAACATGGGAAATCTTCGATGTTTGGTGAGTCTTCCTCCAAGACTAAGGAGAAATCAGGAGACACTTGCAGTTTCTGTGGGAAGCAAGGCCATCCAGTTTCCAGGTGTTGGAAACGATTAGAGGCTTTAGAGGACACCATATAGCAACAACATATCTCCTCACCTCAGTCTTCTTCTTCCTCCACCACAGGGAAAGGTCATGCTCTCACTGCTAGAGCATCGACCAATAGGTCCACTTGGATTTTAGACTCTAGTGCTTCTCACCATATGAATCACACTCAACAGTTGGTCACTTCTCTTGCCTCTTGTGGTACTTCACAGATTGTAGTGGGTGACTCTTCACAACTTTTCATCTTGGGTTTAGGTTCCGTCTCTTTGGATGGGGGCACTCTACAAGATGTTTTGGTTGTTCCTGACATCTCGACGAACCTCTTGTCCATTTATCAGATTTGCCACACTGGCTCTGGTAAGACAGTTGAGTTTTCACCACATGATGTGGTTATTTCGGACGTCCATGACTCAGATTTGGTTGTGGCTATTGGTAGTGTTGATACTGCATCTCGTCTTTACAGATTTGATGGATTTGCGCCTTCTGAGGGTACAGGTTCATCTCTTATAGCACATGCAAATTCGATGAGTAAGCTTTGGCATGAGCGTTTGGGCCATGTCAATTACAGATATCTTCAGCAGATGAGTACACAGTCACTTGTTCTTGGTATTCCACAGATTTCCTGCACTGACGGTGTTTGTCATGGTTGTGTGCTTAGCAAGCATCACAGGGATCCCTTTCCAAAGGGATGTACCACTCGTGCTTTGGCACTCTTGCAGTTGATTCATAGTGACCTCATGTCATTTCCCACTCCTTCTTTTTCAAGGGCCAAGTATGTACTGACATTCATTGATGACTTCTCCAGACGCACATGGTTGTACTTTCTTAAGTACAATTCTGATGTCTTTGATTCCCTTCGTGTCTTCAAGACATTTGTAGAGAAGCAGTCTGGTCTTTCTATCCTGCGGATACGTACAGATAATGGGGGGGAGTATATGAATCAGGCCTTCAGAGATTTTTGCACTGAGCATGGTTTGCAGCATTAGTTTTCTATTCCCTACACCCCTCAGTAGAATGGTATCGCTGAGCGAAAGAAGAGGACTTTATGGGAGATGGCTAATTGTATGATTCAATCCAGGTCCATGGATTCATCTTTTTGGGCTGAGGCAGTCAATTGTGCCAACTATATTTAGAATCGAATGCCTCACAAGGCAATTCGACATATGACTCCTGAGGAGGCTTGGTCTCATGACAAGCCTGATATTTCATCATTTCAAGTATTTGGTAGTGAGGCATGGGATTTTATTCTTGATGCTCAAAGGAGAGCTATGGAGCAGAAGAGTTGACCCCTCATTTTTGTCGGCTACTGTGAGGATGTTAAGGCATACAGGTTGTTTGATCCTGATTCCAGAGAGGTCCTATTTCGATAGGATGTTCAGTTTGATGAGCGCCTTCCTCCAGTTGATACCCTATCTCCAATGTCCACTTCACTACCTACTCCACCCATTGCAGCTCTTCAGGATTATTTTGAGGATGATTCTGATGAGGATATTGATGATCCCCCATCTCCACCTCCACTTGCTCCACCTCAGAGGCCCAAATGGGCTCGCTTTACTATTGAGGCAATAGGATCTATGGCCGGTGATCCTTTAGACACTCGTTGCACCCGTTCTCATATTGTGGGTTCTAGTCTTTTGACTCATGCTCTTTTAGAGGATCCTCAGAGGCGATAGGTCACCCTAAGTGGGATAGTGCTATGGAGGAGGAGTATTCTTCTTTGATGAGGAATATTACATGGGATCTCTGTCCTCTTCCTAAGGGCAGAAAGATGGTTTGGTGCCGATGGTTGTATCACACCAAGTATGCTGCTGATGGTTCTATTGATAAGTACAAAGCACGTCTTATTGCGAAGGGTTTTTCACAGGTTGAGGGTATTGATTACTCCAAGACATTTGCCCCTGTCGCCAAGATTAATTCTATTCATTTTGTACTATCACTTGCAACTTCTATAGGATGGCTCATTTTTCAGATGGATGTGAAGTGTGCCTTCTTGCATGGTGACCTATAGGAGGAGATCTATATGGAGAAACCTCAAGGATTTTTTCATGATGCTTCTTTGGTTTGCAGACTTCAGCATTCATTATATGGTCTCAAACAGGTCCCTCGGGCTTGGTATGAGAAGATGGACTCTTTTTTGCTCTCCACTGGTTTCACTCGCTGTCATTCTAATCACATAGTCTATATTCAACATCTTGAGGGTGAGATCCTGATTCTTGTGCTATATGTTGATGATCTTCTCATCACATGTAGCTCATCCTCTATGATTCAGCATTCTCAACTAGCCTTGATGGAGCAGTTTGAGATGACAGATCTCGGCCTTCTGCACTATTTTCTTGGTCTTCAGGTGATTCAGTCTTCAAAGGGGATCTCCATTTACCAACAAAAGTATTCTCTTGATATGCTTCAGTGCTTTGGCATGCTTGATTGCAAGCCTTCCCCCACACCTTTTCAGTCAAGGGTTGTTTTGACTACTACTTGCCCCACTCCTTTAATAGATTCTACACTTTACAGGTAGTTGGTTGGTAGTTTGTTGTACTTGACTCACACTCGTCCTGATCTTTCCTTTGCGGTTGGTCTTGTCTCTCGATTCTGACATGATCCTCATGAGAGTCATTGGCAAGCTGCCAAGCGTATTTTGAAGTACATTTAGGGCACCACTTCATATGGCATTCACTACACATCAGGGGATCCTCACATTGTTGGCTACATTGACTCAGATTGGGCTGGTGATGTCAATGATCAAAAGTCTACTTCTAGCTTTGTTTTTTGTCTTGGCTCTGGTCCTATCACATGGTCATGCAAGAAGCAGACTGCTCATGCATTATCATCTACAGAGGCTGAGTACCGAGTTGCTCTGCTCGCTAGTCAGGAGATTTTATGGCTTCGTTAGTTGATGACTGAGTTTGGTTTTCCTCCTGATAGTCCCACTATTCTTTGGTGTGACAATCAGAGTGCTATACACATTTTGAGCAACCCGGTGGAGCATCAGCGGATGAAGCACATTGAGCTTCATATGCATTTCATCAGATAGTTGATTCAAGATGGTTCTCTCATCTTGGAGTATATTCCCATTGCCGAGCAGGTTGTAGACATCTTCACGAAACCTTTTGCATCTTCGTGCTATCTTCAGTTGCGCTCTATGCTTGGGGTGAAGGAAGTTGTCCTTGGGGGGTCTTTATGAGGCCTTCCTTCCTTCATGTTTATTTCAACATGTTCTTCTATCTCTTTTTGGAGAGGAGTTTTTCCCACTGGGTTTTCTCCTTTTCTCCGTTTCATAGAGATTTCTTTATACTTGGGTACCTGATCTGGCCTTGTTGCTGGGGCCCATTGCTTTTGCTTTTAGTAGCTTCTTCTAGGTTTTAGCTTCTCCCTATGTCTATCTTAAGGGGGGGTGTTAGAGTAATTGGAAATTTACTTTATTAATTAAACAATATTTTTTTAATTACGTAAAGTTCCCTTTCACCTCTTTTTCACTTAAGCTAACATTAGGTGAATAATAATTAATTACTTTATTAATTATTATTGTGCAAGCCTAGGGTTTTCCTTTTTAGGGTTTTCATCTATATATGGTTGAAAACTATCTTTTGTATCATTATTCATTTTATATTTTCAGGTGAATACATTGCTCCACATTCTTGAGCATTTCCTTTGTTGCTTCTCTTTGCTTCTCCTTGTAATAGGTTATTTGCTTGCAGAGATCTTTGGGCTTTTGTGGTGTTGTATCTTCTGAACTCCAACAATTATTAATTATTTTAAATCTAGCCACATGCAACTAGAACTTTCAACTCACAGCCTATCCATGCACAAACACATACTTTGTAACATATTAACATACATATAGTTTTCTATTGACATAATACTTGAACCTCCTTTAGGTGCAAGTGCTAGTAACATTAATTCTAATTACTTGTAATTTGAATAAACATTGAACACACAAAATAATTATTTACTATAAATGAATAACGAAGAATAACAAAATCATTTATTTTATTATAGTTGAATATTACATAGCTTTTTAAAGATGAGTAGAGCATGCAAGCTCTTGCATAAATAACACATGTCACTTTACATTGTACACAATTGATTCCAAGTTGGTAGTGGTGTTATGGGATGCATTTCATATGATCAAAACATTAGTCTTGCCAACCATTCTTGGGATCTAGGGATTTCACATGATATTTCCAAGATATCACTATGGTTGTGCATTTATAGAAAATTTTCTACCTTGGTTCTACATCCCACTATGGTGAAGCATGAGTCAATAATTAAAAAATTTAATACAAATGATGTTGCATAATATGCTTAATCTAACCCCCCAGAACAACCCAAAATGAATATCAAAATCCATAGGGCTTGCCTAACATGATGTGAAAAGGGGAGATATGAATATAGAAAATATAGTTGTCATGGTTACCAATTGGAATTATGTAGAAGATAAGGGGTAGTAAATTTTCTACCACCATCTTTGGGCAGCTCCAAGGCACTAGGAAAACACATAATTAATTTGAAAGTCCATAGAACTCCTCTTTGAGGGCCTTTATCAAAATGAAGTATGAAAAATCGATGGGTTTCAATGCGAACACGATTAAAATACTTATGTGGTTGCACTCTCTATGAAAGAACTTATCTCTATCAGATCTTCTTTACTCTAAATTCTAAACTTGAAGGAAATTGGTCTCTCTTTTACTTTGTAAATACATAACTAGAGGCAAGAGAATTTAGAGTATCCCTAATAATACTAAAACATCATCTTATTCCTTATTAACCTTGGAAATGGAAACACTTATCAAAATTCAAGACATTGCACTCAAAATTAAAGCCTTTCAAGAATAATTTTAGTTGATGTCACCATCCCTATTTATGGGCCATTTATGAGCTCATCATCCCTATTTACTTGTGAGTCGTGTGAGGTATAATTGTTTTTTTGTGCTAACTAAGTAATCAAATTTAATCATGTGAGAGCCACTTACACTTACAATGTTTATTTTGATTCAACGTCTAGCTACATGCATACTATACCTCAACTTTCAAGCTAACAAGAACACCACTCAAATGATATGAAATCTATTAAAAAAATATTATTTCAATTGATAATAGGATTCATGAAATCATCATGTATAGTATGCCATTAATTTTTCAATATCAAGTTATCAAATCACTCACTTTGAATGTACATATGGCGTTAATCTATGGTTTCACAACCACTTTTCTTCAATGAACAATAATCCCACAAAATTGTAGAAAGAAAAAACATGCCATAATTTCTACCATTTTCAATATCAACTTATCAAATAAATCATTTCACTCGCTTTGGATTAGAGGAGGAACTTAATTCTAAATATTTTAAAGATTTCCGAGGTACATATGGCATTAATCCATGATTTCACAAACATATTTTCTTCAATGAACAATAATCCTGTGGAATTACAAAAATCAATAAAAGAAGACGATAAGATAATTATTGAATTGATACATTAAAAACATAGAATAAAGATGTAATAATATAAATATTTACATGTCGATATTTATATATTTGATAATGTAGCATATATAAAGGTGCTTACAAAATATACAGAAGAAAGTTACAGAGTCACAGAATCCTACTAGTAAAAAAATGCAATATTCACATACAAATTTAGCAAAATTATGAAAAATTTATTGACATACATTTATCAAAATTATGAAAAAACTTTATTCCTTAGAAAATCATATCCCACGATAACTAGTTGACGATGTCCCACTAAAGTGACATTGCAAAAAATTTACACAAAAGGATTCCAGGTTACAGTGCCTCCATTTAAGAATCATGAAATATACCTTGGTTTAGGGATTCCCACTCTAATGTGCGCAATAGCCAAAACATCCCCTAGGCCTCCTAGATAATCATGTTGAACCATCACACTAACCAGGAGCAACACATCAACCTTTGGAACACCAATGTCTAGTAAAGAAGCCAAGAATTGTGAAAAAATATCGGTGTTTAACCAATATCCATCTACAAATTCTACAAATTTGAACCCCAACACCATCTTGATAAAGACTATAGTCCATCTGTTGCGTATCTTGAAAATCTATTTAATTCTTTTGCTTGTAATTACTCCTCAGAAGGCTAATTATTGTCGAGGACTGGTTAGACAGATTGGTGTATCAAATTCCATAACTATTTTCAAACAAAAGGTAGAGCTTCAATCAAGATTATGATGAGATAAATTTATAGGAAATTTTGGACCTTGGTTCTACATCTCACTATATTGAAGCACAAGCCAATAGTTAAAAAATTTAATAAAAAGGTATTGCACAATTTGATCAAGGATCTTCTTCTTGTTATCTTACCTATATTTTCATGTTTAAATTTTTTTTTTAAAAAAGAATAATTAAATTTAATTGAAAAGGTGAGCCAAATTATCAATTGTTGCATTTGCATTTGTTAGCACATGGGAGAGCCATTGCAAATATTTTTTTGATTGACATTTGACAACTTGGCTCACTTTTGATCAAAACTAATAAATATGTTGAAAATTGATCCATAGAATGGTGAAATGTTTTTGTAAATTAACTTTAATTTTCTTAGTATATTAACATTCTATTAAATTATTAAATAATAATATCTTTGTGGAGTATACTACCATTTTTGTTCACATACCAATTTCTTGACAATTAAGAGTAATATTGAATATATATGTCAAACAAGTAAACAAATGAATCATACAAACATTGTAAATGTCTTTTGGGTCTTAAAAGATAGTTTTTTATATTGAACAAAGAAATAAGGATTTACAATAATGGAGCTATGAAAAGTATTATAATTTAAATGGCTGAAGTACATAGCCAGCCTAGCCAAAAAGGTACTAATGGTGACAAAAACTAGCCATAAGATACATATTACAAGACTTTTACAATAAAATATAGATACAATTTATTACCAAAATTATTTACCATTAGCAGAGGCCCTGAACTGGGTGCTTGAGAAGGAGGTGAATTGAGTTGAAAAAAGTAAGAGTAGAGAAGAAAAGGCATCACCCAAATCCTTCCTCCAAAACTCCAGACTCTATAATGATTCATTTGTCGTATCACAAACCAAGCCACACATCATAACAACTAGGGAAAGAACTTGTACTATAGAAGTATCTAGTTCAACTTTGGGAAAGATTCCACCAACAGGCGCTAACCCAAATTCAAAATTATAATGCTTAACTTCCAACTCCAACAAAGAAAGACAGTAAATGAAAGGCTAAAAATAGTGTATTGCCAACATCTTAACCAACTCTTTATCCAACAAAATATCCATGTAATCGGACAAGAAAATAGAAACTACCTCATAAAATAGAGCACATGGATTGTTTTTAAGCCACTCCCTACCTAGAATAGTTCTTTTAGCCTCCTCAACAGACACACAAGGAATGGTGAAAACCATACCCAACTTTTGTCTATCATATGCATTGTTGTTTTTTCTCTCCCAAAAATATTTGGGTAGCATGACACGTCATGAAGACTCCATAATATCACATTGAAATTGTGAATAGAGAAGATATAAAGCAAATATGTTATAAATGATATGAAGAACATCAAGTTGGTGAAGTATATATAGAATGAAGACATCAATTCACCACAAGACACACATGTTGATGTGACAATAAAAGGTTAATAAGTAATAAAAGGTCAACCATTGACATTTGCAAATCTAATGGTTCTAGGGTTATTCCAAAGGATTGAATTCTCAATTCTAGTGCTTTAAACATTTTATTTCAAAATGTAACTACAGTCATCCATCAAACACTCATCGAATGGCTAGGTTGCATGTGTAATAATATTATAACCCGTACTTACTATTAGTGCAATTTTAATTTTCAAAGTATATTATTGTTATAGTAATTTATTAAATAATATAACTTGTAGTTACTAGTTGTTAACTTGCATTGAAATTTGGCTTCAAACACAGTACTTCACTCAGTGGCTCACTTCAGATAAGAACTTATAATATGTTGACACTTGTCTCCATTCTGGAGACTTTATGTAGGAATTTGGGTGTGTGAAAAATTTGTCCCAAAATAGAACAATATATAGCATTTGATATTTTCACCACTCATGCTATGATTTTTATTGAAATACTAATTTAATTCACCAATGAATTTTTTTTTTGGTTTGAAAATAGGTTTAATTCATCAATGATTTTTTTTTATTGGTTTGAAAATAGGTTTAATTCCACAATGAATTGTTTTTTTTGGTTTGAAAATAGGTTTTATTTGCCAACATAAATATTTTTGGTTAGAAAATAGGTTTAATTCACCAAAAAAAATAAATTTCGGTTTCAAAATAGGTTTAATTTTCTAATGAAAATATTTTATTGGTTTGAAAAAGGTTTTAATTGCTAATGAAAATATTTTTGGTTTCAAAAAAAATATAATTTGCTAGGATTTTCTACAAATTTCTAGCGATTAATACAAAAGATTCACCAATTGAATTTATTTGAGGGGGGGGGGGGGGGGTTCTTAAAGTTATCACTAGTCCATTGGCACTTTTTTTTTTAATTGCTGATAAGAGATATAATGGGAGTTTTCCATGGTAAACTAGGAAATGATTTACTTTGTTAGTTTGGGTAAAATTTAAAGAAATAATTTTCGTTCATTTATTATTGTATCATGTAGGAATGAAATTAAAAAACTAACTTTCTTAAATAAAATAACTTCTAATTTTCAACTGTTAGTTAGGGATTTTCATTTAATAGAAAATGTATGATGTTTAAAATAAAATATATATTTAGTTGCAGTAGTTTCTTTTGGACAATTATCATTAATTCTCATGTAAATCGTTAGTATTCGAAAAGAAAAGATTAGATTTGACTAGCTTTCTTTAAATATTTTGTAAAATAATAAAATTATGCTAAAATATCTTGTTAAACATTATAGATCATGCACATAATAGTCATAATATAATTTGGTATGCATAATATACAAATATAATACAAATATATATATTTATAAATATGAATATTATATTAATCATATGTAAATATATTTTGATATATATGTATATATTTTATAATAAATATTTAAATTTATATAATATAAATTAAAAATTTAAATAAAAAAATATATGTATATATAGATAAACAATAATAAATAAATAAATTCTATTTTCATGGCTATGGTTGCAAATATAAACATAATGTACCAAGTATGTTGGAAATTTTTGAGAGGGTTGCCTATTTAAAATGAATATATAAGTGCATATATATATTGAATATATAAGTGTATATATATATACATTTAAATCTGTAACAAAAATTTGAAGAATAGAGGAAACAACTTTTCTTTGGATCCTTAGACCTACAATAAAAAAAAATGAAAATATAAACCTGCAACCACAAAGTTGAAGTTATTAATCAAAAAGTGAATGTGCTAATTCAAATTTATGTTCTAAAATTAAATTGGAAGAGAAGGAAAAAGAAAATAAAAAATTTGAGGATAAAAAATATTAATTAGTCTTTTCTTGAATTAATGTGTGAGTTATTTGGTAAATATAATGTTAAGTTTCCCGTGAAAAAAATTGGAAGTTAAAAAGTCATAGGAATAATTGCCCTATGGGGAAAATAAATTAATTTAGGGAAATAATAGACAAATAATTATGAACAAGGATAATATTAGATTTATTAGTAAACTTAGATTAAATATGAACCCATACGAAAGATAATTAAGTTGAATTAAATGAGAATTAGAATCATTTTAATCTTGTAATTATTAATCGATTCATTTAACCATTTAATTATTGGCTATTAATAAATAACTTCAATGAACAATTTTTATATTTGAATTTAATGTTAACCATATTTCATATTCCATGTTTTTATTTAATAACTTGGAGTGTTATAAATGATCATTGTATAGGATTAAGTTATAAAGCATTGTAGTTGTTTATTTATTGATAATAATTTAATAATACAATATGTATTAAATAATTGATTAGTAATGTAATCTTTTTCCTCATAAACTTCTAGTCTTGTTGATAGAACCCTAGTCTTATATTTTCACTGATTTGAGAAAATTACATATGAATGTATTTTCCTTTTAAATTGACATGTTTAGACTCCTAAACTAAATAGGTTGCTTCTATTGTTTGGGTGTGAGAAAGAGTTATTCCTTGACCAATTTATGTAATCCTCTTTCCTTTCCTTTTGTACAACGTGGGATGATGGAAATGTACACACATTTAGTTAATTGTCTTCTTGTACCTTGTTTTCACCATAAGATAAAAAATGGGTTGTGTGATGTTTTGTAGTGTAAGAAGTGGGCATGACATGTCAAACCGAAGAAACAAAAAATGGTATGACACATTTAGGAGGTTGCCTCACTCAATCACTTAGTTTGTATGTTTTAGCATAAAAGTAGTCAGAGAGTTGGAGTACACAATCCTATGAACGTTGGTGTGCAGAGTTGCAATAATGGAGATGGCATGTGGAGTGACACCCTACATTGCTAAAAGAGGGAAATGTATGAGGTGCTAAGGAGTGGAAGAGGACGAATGAAATGGTTGGATCCCTTGTACTTTTGGAAAGTCCTTTTAAAGAAGCATGTTTGAGTTGTATCGACCATTGAAAATAGATTAGGGTTAAAGTTTTGTAAAGGAAGTGGCCATCAAGGTAGGGAAATTCAATTTTCAATCTATTTGATATGACTATGCATGATCTAATCTGAACACAAACTTATTGCACAAGAATCTTAGATAATTAGATGTCGAAAAAATAATATCAAAACAAAATCTTAATAATAAAAGAGAAATACTCTCAAAATAATTAAAATTCAAAGGAAATAAAAAATTAAAATATATACATTTTTCTAGAAAGACATCCATTACGCTGTGTTTCTATCCATTCATTCTTGATAATTGAATGGTGTGGAGAAGCATTCAAGAAGGATCTTTCTACATTATAATTTTAAGTGAAAAGAACATATGGATAGACGTAGACGGCTACCACCCCTTCTCCTCGTTAAGTCTTTATCATAATTAAATTGATCATTGCACGAGCTCAACCTGGACTGATTTTGTGGACTGATTTCATTGTGAAGTAAGAAGTCTGGCCACGGCTCTATCTCCACCTCAGGTTAGTGAAATGTTTGACATCAGTCTCACTCGCACTGGCAACCGGAAAGGTAAAACAAAGTTGGATTATTCAAATTTTCAATCACAGTTGGGACTGTTTTTGCTCTAACCGTCTCCGATGAAGATTCCTATGCAGCATGTCCATTCCCTAGACGGTGATTGTTATGCACTTTATAATTGTCAAAGCAGTCACGTAACCTCTGTAAATTAGAAGTAGTCAGTGAAATGGAACGTAAGAATCTAGGTATATATAGAGTCTTGATGATGTGAGTTCTCAGAAATCAAAAGAAGACTTCATGGCTGGGAAAGAAGTGTTGGCCATGGAGAACTCAAAGCCCAAGAGGAACATGTATGTGATTGTGTGTGCAGTAGTAGCATCCGCCAATTCGTTCGTGTTGGGCTATGGTAAAGATTTTTCATTTTATTTTCAAAAGTTCATGGATAATATATATGCTCTGTAACCCCAGATTATGTGTCTCAGTTCTTATATGTGTATATTCTACTCTGTATTTCACTTATTTTGTAAGTGGCATTTATCTGACATGCAATGCGATCCATGAGGGGCATGCAAGACCAAATATTAAACACAATGAAGAGATGAAATTGCTGAATTGGGTTGCCTTTGAAAAGGCTAGAGAAGTGCTGCTTAAGAAGTAGAGTTATGAAGGTAAGCAACATAATTTGGAAACGTAATAGATGAAGCGTTTTTGGTTTGTCTGTAGAGTTTGGGAGTGGAGAGTTACTCGGAGAAGTTTGCCAATTATCATTTCTGCCTAGTTTCCAAATTTATTATTGGGAGGAAGACATTCCAAACCTGTTGTGGAGTAGACTACAGTGGATAACATAGAAGATCTAGATTGTCCAAGAGTAGTTTACTTAGTCAAGTTGCTTATTAAACACTAATAAACCTGCTTATTTTCAGTTTGAGAAAGAGAACGGATAGAGAAGAGCTGGGCTTTGTTGAGAAAATCAGCGACAGTTCTATACCCAAGGAGCTTACTTAAAAGCTCGGTCATGAAGGGTGGTTATAATATGCAGTCTTTAGGCGGTGCATGCTAAATTAGATACTGTAAAAGCCAGATTAGAAGCCTCAAATGTGTTTCTTAATATAGCAAAATTGTCTAGCAAAGTCAATATAGTGAATCCAAGTATACACAAGTGAATACAAGTATACACAAGTGAATAGTAATCAAAAATTAAATTTGACAATTGATTGTTGTTAGAGCATTTTTTTTATCATTACTTTTTTGAATAGGGTTGGTTTGATTTTAGCAAGGTTCTTCAGCTGAAGTTGATCATTTTTCTGGTTTGTGTTCAATTTTTGGGGAATACTTAAGAGAAAGAGGGTGCTGGTTGATAATAATCATGTCTTTGTTGATGTTTGGGAGAATTCTGATGACTTATTCCTACTAGAAATGTTTGAGCTTCTTAGTTTCTTTCATATGTTTTGTTCAATTTAACTTGACTTGTTATCATTTGAACTTGATCCCATATCCTCTCTGAAATATGGGAATGTACCTTTTTATCATTCATTTTTGTTAATATTATATTTTTATTTTTAAATTAATTAAAAATTGAATACACCTGCTCATAAAATAAACTCTATCTATATATAGATAATGAGTTTGACACTATGTCTGAAATCTCCTCTTTTATGTCAGTCTTTTTTATTGTATATTAGGATAATTTTTTCTAAATTTGGTCATAAGTTCATCAAATTAGGAATTGCGCAATGCCCTAGGTTAGGTACTAGTTGGTCAATGTATAATAGAATATTTTGAAGCAATAATTTTGAATTTTATTTAAATTTTTAAGATTGTATGGTAAATATTGATTCCATCTTTTTTATTCATGTTTTTATTAGGGTGGAATTTTGTTGTTTCTTGTTTGGCTAAATCAGTTTCTGATTTTGTTCGTAATTAGAACGTTATGAATTAGGGATCTCTTTCTTTAGTTCATTTCTCATAATTTCTTTTGTTCATCATGATTTGGACTGATAATTTATTTTGATGTTTTTTTTTGTCTTTATTTTGATTTTGAGATTTGTTTTTAGTCTTGGTGAAGATGGATTTGTCGTAAACTTCCTTGAATTTTTATTCTGTTTGAAAATCTCTATCTAACTTATTCAGATAAAAAATTAATATATATTTTTTCCTTGGAGATTTTTTGTTTGTCGTAGTAGTAGTAGAGGAGGATAGACAGGTTCCGAGGAATAAAAAATAAATATTTGGACATAAGTAGGACTGATTGTATGCCTAGGCTTCAAGTCTTGTCATCTTACAGACTAGCTTTATGTGGAATTTAATTGTGTTTTTGTTGTTTGAATAGATGTCGGAGTGATGAGCGGCGCCGTTCTGTTCATTCGCAAGGATCTGCACGTAAATGATTTGCAGGTGGAGATCCTGATCGGTTCACTGAATTTGATTTGCCTATTGGGGTCAGCCCTGGCCGGAAAAACGTCGGATGCGGTGGGGCGAAGGTGGACCATGGCTCTGGCAGCACTCATATTTTTTGTGGGCGCAGTTGCGATGTCGCTGGCGCCTTCCTTCGCTTGGCTCATGGTGGGCAGATTGGTGGCTGGCGTGGGACTCGGCTACGCTGTCGTCATCGCTCCCGTTTACACCGCAGAGCTTGCCCCAGCTTCCACCCGCGGGACACTCACCTGCTTTCCCGAGATCTTTGCTAACTTGGGAATTCTGCTCGGCTACATTGCCAACTATGCATTCAAAGGCTTGCCGACGCATTATAGCTGGCGGGTGATGTTGGGAATGGGCGCCATTCTGCCCTTTTTCATCGGCGTCTCAGTCCTCTTCATGCCCGAGTCCCCGCGGTGGCTCGTCATGAAGAACCGCAACGAGGACGCCATGAAAGTGCTGCTCAGAACCTCCGACAGCGAAGCGGAGGCGTCTGAGCTTCTGGCGCAGATCATGGAAGGAATTCAGTACGCGCAGAAGAATCTCGACAAGAGCGGTCAGAGTTCGGAAGGGGATTCACTGAAAAGCAAGGGGGAGGGAACGTGGGGAGAGTTGATATACAAGCCCACGCCGACCATTAGGCGTATGTTGATCGTGGGCTTAGGCTTGATGTTCTTCCAGCAGGCCTCGGGCATCGACGGCACGGTCTATTACAGTCCCTTCACGTTCAACAAAGCAGGAATTAAGAGCCAAAACGCCCTACTCGGGGCGACAATGGCCATAGGATTTGTCAAGACCGGATTTATTGTGGTTGCGGCTTTTTTCATAGACAAAGTGGGGCGTAGGCCGCTGTTGCTGATCAGTACGGCCGGGTCGACCCTATCCCTCGCGGCTCTGGCCGTAAGTCTCATTGCTGTGGAGAAAACGTCCGGCTCCGCCCACGAAGCCGCGGCGATTTTAGCCGTTGTTGCGGCGTGTTCTAATGTTGCCTTCTTTTCCATCGGGCTGGGCCCAATTAACTTGGTGATGGGGTCCGAGATATATCCTCTTCGCCTCCGGGCCAAGGCGGTCGGCCTTGGCGTGGGGGTTAACAGAGTTGTGAGTGGAGCTGTCTCTGTTACATTTCTAAGCTTTTCCAAGGCAATCACCCTGCCCGCCGTTTTCTTCTTTTACGCAACTATTTCCTTTACGGCAGTGGTGTTTTCTTATTGGTTTGTGCCGGAGACCAAAGGCAAAACTTTGGAAGAGATTGTAGAATCTTTTAATATCAAATCTTCGGGAAAGACTACTACTCCCAGCCAATTGGAGCTTGGGAATGGTTAAACCAATCCAGGACCGGCAGTTGCAACATAGTCTGCATAGCCTGCAGTGTATAATAGCTGACATCAACGTGGATTTCATGAAGCAGACTGTCAGAGCCAAAACGACAAAAAAAAATCATATTAAAATATAAATAAATTTATTACGATTACTACCGAATATTTTCTCTTGATTGTTCAATATGATTGAAAGACATTTTGAAAATTCATAGCAAACCAATTCGATAGGATTCATTGTGCATGCCAAATTTCAACGGCTAGACTAAAATCAAATGTATTATCGTTATGATGAAGCCAGCCGACAATGTTTCGCCTAGTTGAAATAATAAAATATAAAAAGAGAAATCCAAACTGAATTTAAAAACATAGAAAAATGTTAGCGGTGAAGAAAACACAGTACATGTATCTTTCATTAAGTTTTAAGAGAATAATCATCGTAAGTGTATTCAAGATCCAACAAAGAACGATAAGTTTCAACATTTAAGCTCCAAGCCTTCGAAATATACATAACTAGCTATAACCTTTTGAAAGGAAGAAACGCGTCTAGACTATTGGAGGTTTGTTCAGAAATGAGGTGCCTCAAAAAATCTTCTAAATTTCTTTAAAGTTTATTTTTTCATCACTCGACATTTTTTCATAATTATTTGACATTGTATTATTAGTTTCTTTTATAGGCACTTTATTATGGAGCCGGCTAACTCCTAGACAAAATTTACCTATGTACATACAAAAACGCATAAAAACATGCATAGCAACATATAGACATGATGGGATGACATTAGTGCGGGGCCCGCCAAGAAAGGACGTAGAACAAACGGTCAATATAACACCGTTAGTTTTAAATTAAATTTTGCCGCTTTATGTATTTTGAAAACGACTGACAGTTTTAGAAACGTAGATCCAAGTTTGAAATTGAATTTTTCCGCTTTCATTTGCCCGCGTTCTTCCTGCCCTCCACCAAAAAAAGGAGCTTTCAAACACGGTATGGATCTTTCGAACAGGGTATGGACGTCCATCTAAGCACAATTACCTGAGATATTAGAGTTGGAAATGCTCTGGTAGACACGTATGCGAGATTTGGAAGCATAGACTTGGAGTTTCCATCGAGATTTTGAGTCTACAAAAGGGTGCTTTGGTATAGAGAGGATGCCTCAAACAAATGTGGTCCGCCAGTATAGATAAACATGGATGCCTCATACTTCAGAATAAACACACGTCTCACAGAAGGGAGCATATCCAACAATCATGGCAGAAAACATTTTGTTTATCCTATCAAACAGTATAGATATACATATCTCGTTATCTAAGTGTGTCGGATATTCCTGTTGGAAATGCTTTGGCAAACATGTATGCTAAAATTTGGAAGCATAGACAAGGTACGTGAACTGTTTGACAAGATGCCTCAAACAAATGTGGTCAGATGCCATGATTGCTGGATATGCACATAAGTAACAAACGACTCAGAATCTTCCAAATCGATATCGGAGTGGCATCCTGTTTTGATGAGGTGGGCATGAAGTTGTCTTCACTGTGCTACAACTTGCAAGGCAATATATCGCTACAACAACCAAGCGAAATCTTTCTCTTTCTCTGCCGATTGAGCTTCAACTCTTCCTTTAACCCCTTCAATTCTTACGCCTCTGCTACTGGTACTTCTATTTTTATTTTAAGGAAGGCGGATGTGTGTCATTCGTTGCTCAGAATTAGAATTAGGATGATATGGGAAATGTGTGACTGCTAGGGCTCCCAAGGTATCTATGAGCATTTTCTTAGCCATTGTCAAAACCCAAGACTTACTCTAGCTCCCAAATTAGGCTACTGTAGCAAGCCATGTCTTCCAATTTTCCAGGAAACCATAGTTTTTGGAGCATGTTTATATAGGACAATAAGATTACCTACACTGTAACATTCTATGTTTCAAGTCATATTTATCCATTATCGCCTATGTGTTTTCTTCTTTATGTTATGAAATTTTATTTTGGCATATCTTTGTTTCTTTGTTACTTGTCACTTAGTAGTAGGACAATTTCAAGTGCAATTATCTCCTAAGTCAAGGAGAACAAGATACCCCATTTTGAAAACTAGAACCTACATCCTTATGATATGAAACATGAAATGATTTGATTTTCCTTGTCATTATCTAGTTTTCACTTGTTATTTGCATGTTATGTGCTTAAGTTTCTACTTGAATGAGAAGAATCAACATTGAATTTAATTAAATCATTTACCTAGAATAGGAAGATTCAATGAATGATAATCCATTTTATTTAGAAAGACATAAAAGATAAATTTAATCCATCTCAATTCCAATCTTATGAATAAAAATTGTATACCTTCACAATGACTACTACGAGGTTTCTAGAGGCATACCACATGTAGACCTATTAGGATTGGAATGTGTGCTAGAAATTATAAACTAGAAATTATTCAATGGTAGGAAATGTAAGATGTCTAGAAACACTTTGTACCATGTTGTAGACACACTAATTCCACCATAAATTTGATCTTTAATCCTACATATTTCATCCTATCCAATTACCTCTAACATCACCATGTTGAGTAATTAATTGCACCATGCCATAATTAATTACATATAGCTTTGAAGTTACAGAAGAAAATAACTGACAAGGGATAGTGTGTTTTTCAACATTGCAAATAATGTGAGAATTTTTTTATTCCAACCAGATGAAGAAAGTGAAATGTCATATTTATTGTACCAAAGAGTTCTTCTAAACTTTGAAGGTGGAATTCATTACATTCTTGATGTGTACCGAATAAAAACTTTTCATAAGGAAATAACTGATAAGAGACAATGTGTTTTCCAACATTGTAAATAATGTGAGCATTTTTTTGTTCCAATAATATGAAGAAAGTGAAATGCCATATTTACTATACCAAAGAGTTCTTTTAAAATTTGAAGGTGGACTTCATTACATTCTTGATGTGTACCAAGTAAAAACTTTTCATAAGGAAATAACTGACAGGGGACAGCGTGTTTTCACACACTGCAAATAATGTGACCATTTTTTTGTTCCAATCATATGAAGAAAGTGAAATTCCATATTTATTGTACCAAAGAGTTCTTCTAAACTTTGAATGTGGACTTCATTACATTCTTGATGTGTATGAAACAAAAAAAATTCATAAGGAAATAACTGGTAGAGGACAATGTGTTTTCCAAAACTACAAATAATGTGAGTAGTCAAAAAGTTAAATATTTCCTCTTTTGGAAATCCTACAAAGATCTTCCCTTTATTTTTCCAATCCATATCATTAGCCACCCTTTTCAATAAACATCATCTTGACACTTGGTTATTTCCTCTTTCTTGATATCTCTCATATATTGTGATCCCTTGATCTTTGAATTGCATCATTCCTCACAACAAGAGTCTACGAATAGAAGCCTTTAAACCCTTTATTATCATCAATAAATTTTCTAGTAGGTGTGTGTTACCATTTTCTATTAAAAATCATCAAAATATACCAAAATTATGTTCCAGTTTAAAGAGAAATCCACATTCCATTAGTAGTATTCAATTAAGCATCTAAGAGACCATATCAAATAGAGCAAGGGTGCACTCCATTTTAAGTCTATCTAAGGAGCAAGGTTATTTAAATTAATATATATATATATATATATATATAGATTGTCTATTTTCTTTATCTTTATGTTTATTGCATTATTTCATGTTCTTGTCTTTAGAATAGAAAAGTGAATGAATATATTTTTATGGTAGTGATCCCCAAAATAAGATAAAATACCTTTGGTTCCTTGTGAAAATGTATGTAGATCAAAATAATATGGCTGAATAGGTACAAGAATCATTTCCATCCAAAATAAAGCTTTGAAATTTAAGATTATTTGGTAAATGGGATGGGAGATATGTAATGATTAGGATGGAAAGATGCATGTATAGTGAAAGGAATATGATGGATGAAAGATGCTTAGTTTAATAAAATTTATATTAGCCTAAAATGAACTTAATGGATTAATACAATGATGATAGATGTTAGGTTTAGGGTTTAGGGTTTAAGGTTTAACATAATGGATTAATATAATGATGATGATGGATTAATCCAAAGAGAGACAAAAATATGGTGTTGAAAGACCTTATAATAAAGAAATTGAAGAAAGAGGAAGTAGTAGTTCATAATGAAATAAAAGAATAGATGAATATTAGATATATGGAGAATGATATGGTAGATGTAGTGAAACATCCAAGTCATATGATCTTATTTTATATGTGGAATATAAGGACATAGAGCATTTGAATATTTCCAAAGAAAATGGAGTATTCGTAGAAGATGTGAAGGTTGCACAAGAGTTACAATGCTTATGAAGAGTCAAGCAGATGACAAATCCCAATAAATAAATTAGAGAGAGGTGAGTCATTGATCATGAAAAGAGTTCTGTTAAACAGTAATGGTATCAATAAAGAACTAGTACAAAGGAGAAGAATCTTTAGAAATACATACAAGACTAAATATAAGTATCTTTAGAATATCCAAATAAATATAAAAACTCACAATTCTAGAAATAACATAAGGTACTAGTAAGTGAGTTGTGTTTGCTAAAATTTATGATAGGTACATATCATGAGGAAGTATTGCATCATGTTAAAGGATATATGCCATTTAGTTTTGGGAATCTTGGTCATGGTAGTATGAGAATAAATTCATACATTTGTATAAATAGAATATTTACACTATGATGAAGGACAAAAAGAAACATAATCTAGGGATGGATGATTTGATGATCCAAGGGAGAGAGGGGGAAGGAGGGAGATAGGAAGTGGTTGGGTGGGAGGGATAGAAGGAGGGAGAGAAAGAGGGAAGGAGAGATATAGGGATAATTATAGAGAGTGGTAGGGTTGGAGGGATGGAAGGGAAGGAGGGAGATAGGGAGTGGTAAGGTGGGAGGGATCGAGGGAAGGAGGGAGATAGGGAGTGGTAGGGAAAGAGGGATAGGTATATCTAGAGAGTTAGGGAGGGAGGGAAGGAGGGGTAAGTGGAGATAGGTTGTGTGTGTGAAAGGGAGAAAGAGGATGGAGGAGGGAGATAGGAAGTGGTAGGGTGGGAGGAATAGAGGGATAGAGAGAAAGAGGGAAGGAGGGAGATAGGAAGTGGTAAGGTGGGAGGGATAGGAATCAAATTGTACTTAGTAGGAGGGGAAGATGTGATGGTGGATTGTGGGAAATAGGCACCCAAAATGGATTTATAGAATGTAAGAGGGATAAGGATAATGTTTTTGGGTTGGTATGATAGATGGGGATGATGAGAAATGGTTTAGAAGAATGATAATAAATAATTTATTAACTTAAGATATTATTATTGCTCTTTGAGAAGTTGAGGAATGAGCATGTGCACTATGTGCACAATGGGAAAATGGAAATGTAGAGCTAGAGGCATCAAGCACTAAAATGAATGAATAAGATCAAATTATGCTAAAAATAAAGCTCATACACCATGTGATACTTATGCTCTTGATGAATATTAAGCCATGTGGAAATGATCTACAATGATAAGTGGTGATCTTGGAGTGGGGAATAAATGTATGGAAAAAGTGTTAAGAAGGATGAAATATAGATAAGTAGATAAAAAATACATGGAGATATGTGTAACAAGGTACTTGAATGTTGTATGCCTATATGGTTTAGAATATCCAAGTCCATATAAAATTTCACAATTGTATAAATAGCATAAGGTAGTACTAGTCAGTGAGTGAGGCATGGAGAGATAGATTTGAAAAGTAGTTATCACTAGATCATAATAGAGGGAGGGAAATATCATAAAGTACATCTTGTGTAACCTTCATGTCTTCTATGAATACTCTATTTTCTTTGGAAACATTCAAATTTTATATGTCCTTCTATTCCACATCTAAAATAAGGTCATATGAAGGATGTTTCACTACATCTAAGAGAGAGGGAAGGATGAAGATAGGGAGAGGTAGTTAGAGAGAGGTAAGGTGAAAAAAATAGGGAGAGTTAGGTAGAGAGAAATAAAGGTAGAGTTGGCAAGGTAGAGAGAGGTGGTATGTGTGTGTGAGAGAGGGGGAGGGAGAGGTAGAGAGAGAGGGGTAAGTAGAGTGAGGGAGATGTGGGGTGGGTGGGAGGGAGGGAGGGAGGAAGGGAGAGGGAAGGAGGGAGTGAGTGATAAAGGGAGGAGTAGGTGGAAAGAGAGGGAGGGTGGAAAGATGGAAAAAGGGAAGGAGAGGAAGGGATAGGGATAATGAAAAAGAGAGAGAGGGGGAAAAAGGGAAAGAGGGAAAGATGGATTTATAGCATGGAAAGAATGTAATGAAGTCCACCTTCAAAGTTTAGAAGAACTCTCTGGTATAGTAAAAATGGCATTTCACTTCTTCATCTAATTGGAACCAAAAGATGTTCACATTATTGTAGTGTTGGAAAACACACTATCCCTTGTCAAATATTTCCTTATGATTTTTTTTTATTCGTACACACCAAAAATATAATAAAGTCCACCTTAAAATTTTAGAACAACTATTTGGTACAGTAAAATTAGAATTTCCCTTTCTCCATTTGGTCAGAACAAAAAAATGCTCACATTATTTGTAGTTTTGGAAAACACACCATCCCAAGTTAATTATTTCCTTATGAGTTTGCAATGTTGGAAAACACACTATCCCTTGTCAGTTATGTAATGAAGTCCACCTTAAAATTTTAGAAAAAATCTTTGGTTACAATAAAAATGACATTTCCAATTGTCCCTTGACAGGGGACAGTGTGTTTTTCAATTTCTTGATATGATTGGAACAAAAAAATGCTCACATTATTTGTAGTGATGGAAAGCACACCATCCCTTGTCAATTATTTCCTTATGAATTTGTAGTGTTGGAAAACCCACCATCCCTTATCAGTTATGTAATGAATTCCACCTTCAAATTTTAGAACATTGGAAATAACTAATAGGGGATAGTGTGTTTTCCAACAAGAGACAGTGTATTTTCCAATAGGGAACAAAAAAATGCTCACATTATTTGTAGTGTTGGAAAACACATTGTTCCTTGTCTATTATTTCCTTATGAATTTGCAGTGTTGGAAAACACACTGTCCCTTGTGTAGGAAAAATGCTCACATTTTTTGCAGTGTTGGAAAACACACTGTCCCCTCTATAGGAAAAGTGGACAGGGGACATCATTAGAATGTAAGATGTCTAGAAATAACTAATAGGGGACAGTGTGTTTTCCAACATTGGAAATAACTAACAGGAGATAGTGTATTTTCCAACATTGGAAATATGATGGATCATAAGGAAATAACTGATAGGGGACAATGTGTTTTCCAACATTGAAAATAATGTGAGCATTTTTTTGTTCCAATCAGATGAAGAAAGTAAATGCATGGTATAATTACAAGTTGGAAAACACACTGGGTTTGAGCGGATGGTTTATGAAACTTGAAACCAATACATTATCTATCTCATTCACTTTGGTCTACATCTTTTGAATTATTTTTAGAGTAGATTCATTTTTCATTTCATATATTCTAGTACTTGCACAAAATAATTGCATGTTGGAAAACACAATGTTGGTTTCCATTATTTCATTTTACACGTTCAAAGTTAAATAATGGAGAGTATGTGGGGGTTATAGTTTAGGGATACACAAAAATAACCAAATTGATACAACATACATGGTGACTACTTTAATCCATACAAAGACCCTTATCTAGTTTAAAATCCAAATATTCTATACCCCTTATCTAAAATTATGTACCCTTTTAAGCCATCTAAATTATGTTGTTGAGAGAGAGTTGCAATCGAAAAGACATGAAGTTGAGAAAATAAAGAAAAAAATGGAAGGTGTTTCTTATGAAGAAGGGTGCATGTAGAAATTAGAAAACAAGAATTTGCAAGAATTTGAGGTAGTTCAAAAGTTGAAGACTGATATTAGGCACCTCGAGGCTCAATTAGGAAATGTTCAATTTACCTATAATGATCCTATAAAGAATTTTGATAGATCAAAATCCAAATTTGTTGTTGCACAACATATTAAAGTTTAAACTAAATTAAATGTAAATTTTGAAGGTGACTTTCATTACTCATTTTGTGTAAATAACAAAAGGTTTTAAAATTAAATTAATAATGTTTTCTAAAATTGGAGGTTAGAAAACACTAGGTGTTATGAAACCTACAACCCACATACTATTGTAAAACCCTCTACACATAATAGCCATGTTGTTTAGTTACATCATAGGGAGAGGATCATTACACCTTTACATCATTAATGTAGAGTCAATCACATAAATGCATGTCCAGTATGTAATGGGAAAATGGCAATGTAGAAGTGGATAAATTCAAGAGGTTTTCTATTGCATATGAATTTGTGCAAGAAAATAAAGTCAGAGACCTCTCTCTACAAAATAATATCTTACAGCTCCTAGATATTTCATCTCAAACCTATAATCCAACTAAACCTTGAGTTATCCAATCAACAGTTCATTAGTCCTAATGATTAACATATCATCAATATGTAAAAATATGATATCATGGCATCTTAACTTCATTGTGTTAGCTACCCTAAATCCATCCTCTTGCATCCCCTTAATTCATTATCTTAACTCCCCTTAAGTCGTCCTCTTAGGACCCCTTAAATCATCCCCTTCGCTACCCTAAATCCATCATCTTGCATACCCTTAAGAGAGTTAGGGAGAGAGGGAGGGGTAAGTAGAGAGAGATAATGAAGCTAGAGGTTGTGTGTGTGTGAGGGAGACAAAGGGGGAAGGAGAGACATAGTGAGTGGTAAGGTGGGAGGGATAGAGTTACATATAGAGAGAAATAATTTCTTCCAAACTATATAAAAATCATTTTTTTGTAACTCTTAATAAAGATATATGAAAGGTATGGTGTGATAATAGGTCACAACTCTTTACCTTACCACTATTTTTCTCCAAAATTTTCCAATACCTTATCCTTGTGGTCATGAAATACGTGAATCAATTGTCATCATGACTTACAAAGAAGTCAAAATTTCTTCCAAATTAAAAATGTATCCACACTTTTTGTTGGGTAGGGTACTTAATCTAAGTCGATCTATTCTCAAATAGGGAATTTATATATATCTCCCCCTCCTTCTCTCTATAATTTTCTCTATCTCCCCCTCTCTCTCCTTCCCTTTCTACTTCTCTTTATCTCACCTCTCTCTCTCTCTCTCTCAGGTGATCCCACAAAGCTGGTTTACAATTTCTGAGAGGAACTGATTTTTGCTGAAATCACATATTTTTAGAAAATATAATGATTTAAGCCTTTAAAAGTTTCATTTTAAGGATTCCAATTGAAGAGGGTTTGATTAAACCACCTTAGATCAAACCCCCTTGGATAGAACCTCACTAGTTTTAAACCATACCTATAAATGAGTCTCCTTTACACCTATCAAAAAGCTGATAAAAAATCACTTTTGATTTACCTTTCGGGGGATCAGGAATTCATTTAATTTCAAATGATTATGGTAGTCCTCGAAATGAGCTATTCCATGAATATAATTTTAATATGTTTTGGTTTTATTATGTATGTGTTTTTTTAGTTTGATTAAACATAGGTTTTTCACCGAAAATCAAGCTCTATGTTTTGCACATGTGGAAAAATAGAAAATTATCAAAATATATATTTTAAAAATATTTTTCGTGTTGGGTATTGATGTCCTTGATCCATTAAAAAAAATTAAATTAAATTTCCATACATACAAAAAACGTTATGTTGTATACAGTCCGCCTATGTCTGAATTGCAATTGGTTTGACTTCGAAACTCTATTAAGGAAAAAATATTCAATAGAAAACTATGAGACCAAATGAAAGTGCTAGATATCATAGTTACAAATCTAAATTCAAAAAAATTACAATTTTATCCCGCATACAAAAAAATTTATGTTGTATACGGTGAACATCACTTTTTAAAAATGTTGTTTTCTGAAAAAAAACCAGTTTTCATGGGAGATGGAAAAAGAAGTGCAATCTTATTCCAAAAAAATTGAAAAAAATATTTTTAGAATCTACAGACAAAATGTGACGAGACTCTAGTTTGCATCATCTTTAAATTCCTCACGGTTTAGCCGCTATAGGTTCCCAAATGTGAAGATTTAGTTAAAAATAATAATTCCAGTGTCTTGCTTGGCCAAAAATTGTAAATCACTATTGTGGGATTTCCCTCTCCCTCCACCCTATATCTTTCTCCTCCTTTCACCCACCTTCTCTCTCTACTTCTCGCTACCTAACCTATCACTCTATACTTATTTCTCTCTCCCTCCCTCCTTCCCTCTCTCAATATCTCCAACTTCCTCCTCATCTCTCTACTTCTATCTCTATCTCATATATCTACCACCTCTCTCACTTCTCTCTCTCTCTCCCCTTCCCTCTCTACTCTCTTTCTCTCCTTCTCACCTCTCTCTCCCTCCTTCTCTCCCTCACACACATTCAACCTCTCTCCACCTACCCCTCACATTATCTCTCCCTCTCTCCCCTTTCCCCCCCTCCCTCCTCCCCTCTCTCTAAATATTTCTATGAATACCTCTCCCATCCCCTCTCTACATGTGTACCTCTATCCCTCCCACCTCAACACTACATATCTCTCTCCATTAGGTTAAACCTTAAACCCTAAACCCTAAACCTAACATATATCATCATTGCATTTTTCCATTGAATTTTACTTTCATTATCCATGCATATTTCCATCCTAATCATTTCAAATCTTGTGCAACCTTTAGGCCTTCTACCGATTCTCCATTTTCTTTGGAAAATTTTCATATGAGGAAATTGAAACACAATTAGTAATAGTTTGGTAAATTTTAAAATTTCCTTTCATTACATTTGTAATCTCTAAAATAAGAAATGTGTTTATAAAGCATGTGGATGAGAGTTTGAAATATTCAAATGCCTTATAAAAGCTGTGATTTATTAAAGAAGAAAGTGATAGAGAAACTAGAGTTTTTTTAAACAGTGATGGTATCAGTAAAAAACTAGTACAAAGGAGAAGTCTCTTTAGAAATATATACAAGACTAAATATAAGTGTTATAAATTCAAACGATGGTAGTAAATATATTTTAGCACCAAAAGAGATGGTTGATAAGTTGAAATTGAAAATTTTAGAATATCCAAGTCCATATAAAATTTTGCAATTGTAGAAATATAACATAAGGTACTTTTTATCATTTTGGGATCCACAAGGCTATGGGATCATAATAGAGGGAGGGAGAGAGGGAGAGAGAGAGAAGGGGAAGGATGGATACATGAAGTGGTATGATGGGAGGGAGAGAAAGAGGGAAGGAGGGAGAGATAGCTGGAATTATATTTCTTGTAGGAGTAGCCTATAGCTAGGTACCAATGACAAGGGATAATGGAATGATTGGATGAGTTTGTAGGATAGAGTGATGGATGGTGGATAGGAATATAAGCATCTCTTAATTCAATACATTGTTTATTTTCCCATTGCACATACTACACATGCACCTTCCTCAACTTCTCAAGAGTAGGAAGAATCTCTTAATTCAATACATTATCTATATTATTCACTTTGGTTTACTTCTTTTCAAGTGTTTTTAGAATTACTAAGCTTAAGGAATACTAAATCAACAAGGAATACTAGTATAAGAATTTAGAAGTAACCATTAATTTTACAATTCATGAGTAAGTTTGTTTTAAAGGGCTATATAGACATGTGGAAAATTTATGGATTGGGGTACTTAAATAGATTTATTTAGAGCTAAAGTAAATTAAAACTATAATTAATACTAAAATAGGATATGTACCTAAATGTAGATTTATTTTCTCATGTTTCATCATGTCAATGTTAGTGTTAAGAGTGAAGATATATGACTAAATTTTTTGGAGTGTAGCTAAACCTTGAGTTCTCTAATGAAAAATTCATTATTCCTCTCTATCTCTCTCTCACACACAAAACCTCTCTCCACCTACCCCTCCTTCCATCCCTCCCTCCCTACTTCCCTTTCTCACTCTCTTTATACCTAAATGTTCTACCTCTTTCTCTCTCTCTCTCTCACATACACACACAACCTCTCTCCACATACCCCTCCCATTATCCCTCCCTTCCTCCCTCCCTCCCTCATTCTCTCTCACTGTCTCTATGCATACCTCTCCCATCCCATTATCCAAATAATCTTGAATCCAAATAGAAAGATAAAAAACCTAAATGACAGTGATCCATTCTCTACAATGAGATATTTTATGCATTTAGAATAGTTACAATAGAAACTACTCTTCTTGAGAGCTCAACATTTTCAAAGTTCTCTTTTTCCTCTCAAATATCAGGCAAGGCTATCTTTATATTGTGAATACTTTCAAGTGTGAATTATGCTCCCTCTATCCAAAATCCACATCAAATTTATATAGCTGAATAAAAGGATTTGAAACAAAGATTCATAATTGTAACCATAAGATTTAAAATTTGAAATATATAACATCTCATCTAGTCAGATAGATCACTTTATGAAGTATCTTCTCTAGTCATGCCACTCACTTTCTATTTATAAGTCTGCTCTCTACACCAATAAAAGAAACACAGTACCAAAAAGATCGAATAAACATGAATTATAATTTTGGCATTTGATATACCTAGAATAGAAGATGCATAAATTGCAGCCAATAATTGGAGAAAAGTTTCAATAATATTAAATTTCAAACATTAACTTGAACTAATGAGATTGAGGACCAAATGTGTAAGGCTTCATGGAGCATGAACTTGTAAAACAACCTAGTAAATAACTTTGAATTCATAAGACAAAGAATATACTTTCCTTAAACACATGGGCATATAACCTATCTTATGACATTATCTTTCATATAGATGTGATGTGTTTCTTCTAGTTCTATATTTCCATTTTCCCATTGCACATAGTGCACATGCTCCTTCCTCAACTTCTCAAGAGTAGGAATAATCTCTTTAGTCAATACATTATTTATCTCATTCACTTTGGTCTTCTTCTTTTCAAGTGCTTTTAGAGTATAATCATTTTTCATTTCATACATTCTACTACCTGCTATGAAGGATACCCTATGAAATCCCTAATAATTATATGAATCAATTTCTTATATTAAGCAATGTCTGCAATTTCTACCAAAATTAAAGAATTCATGGATCATAGTCATAAATTATCGATGTTGGTAAGCCAAAATGGACCCAAACATGAGTGAAGAAAAGATACAAGCATTTATCATGGTGAGATTTTTATGAATGTGATATGATTCTCTTTTTTGCACTTAGATCTATTTTTTCTTTTTCTTTTTCATTTATTTCCAATTGTATTTGTTCCATGGAATTCTTAAGTTCAAGAATCTTTGAATTAATTTGTTCAACTTCACTTATACAATCATCTCTCACTTTCTTTGCTTGCACAAATTCATGCGCAATACAAAAACTTATATCTACTTATCTCTCCCCTTCCTTTATACTTTCCCTATCTCCCTCCTTCCCCCTCTCTCTCCCTCACACACACACAACTTCTCTCCACTATCTCTCTCTATACCTATTCCTATCTCTTTCCTTCCCTCTTTCTCTCCATCCTATCCCTAGCACCCTACCACTTGCTAGGTATCTCCCTCCTTCCCTCTCCCTCCCTCCCTCTATTATGATCTAGTGATAAATACTTTCAAATCTTCATAAGCATTGTGATAACCTCTCCCTCCCCCCCCTCTCTCTCTCACCACCTCTCTCTACCTTTCCCACCCTACCTAGATCCCTCTCTCTACCTACCTCTCTCTATTTTGTTCACCTTACCTCTCTCTAACTACCTCTCCCTATCTCCCTCCTTCGCACACAACCTCTCTCCATCCCTTCCTAATTACCTCTCACTCTAGTTTGCTAAGCCTCAGTTGCCTCCTAAATAGAATTATAGTATGGGGCAATAGGGAAAAGTCTTCTGGGTAATCATCTCCAAGGTTATATAATAATCAATAGATTATATAAGTCTCAAATAGGGAATTTATATCTATCTCCACCTCCCTCCCTCTCTAATTTTCTCTATCTCCCCCTCTCTCTCCTTCCCTTTCTTCTTCTCTTTATCTCACCTCTCTCTCCTTTCACCACCTTCTCTCTCTACTTATCACTATCTAACATATCACTCTATACCTCTTTCTCTCTCCCTCCCTCCTCTATCAATCTCTCCACCTTCCTCCTCACCTCTCTACTTCTCTCTCTATCTCATATATCTATCACCTCTCTCAATTCTCTCTCCCTTCTCTCTCTACTCTCTTTCTCTCTATCTCACCTCTCTCTCCCTCCCTCTCTCCCTCACACACATTCAACCTCTCTCCACCTACCCCTCACATTATCCCTCCATCCCTCCCCCTCCCTCCCTCCCTCCATGTTTCCCTCTCTCTCACTCTCTCTATGCATACCTCTCCCATCCCCTCTCTATATGTGTACCTTTATCCCTCCCACCTTAACACTAAAAAAAAAAAATCCTAAAAAACATATAAAGAATCTTTGATATAAACATTATAAAAAATCATATAGTAACAATGATAATATATACATGGGTTGTATCAATAAGAATCCCTCTCTCTACCTAACCCTCTCTCTCTACATCTCCCCCCTCTATCTCACACACACATGAAAAGATGGAATCTATTTTTTAAACACTTGAAAAGAAATAAAAAAGGAATCTGGTTTGAAAAAAATTGAGAAGAAGCAGACCAAAGTGAATGAGATAGGTAACATGTATTGATTGAAGATATTATTCCCACTCTTTATAATTTGATGATAGAACATGTGCACTATGTGCAATAGGAAAATGGAAATGCATAACTGGATAAATTAAAGAGGTTTTGGAGTGATGGATAATAAAACATAGGGAGTATTGGTAGGGTGGGAGGGATAGAAGGACCAATATACAAAAATCAAACATTGCATAGGGTTTGTTTGGTGGATGAGTGATGATCTCTCATATGCTTGATTGAATACTATTAATGGAATGCATATTTCTCTTTTTTCCATCATTGTCCTTTCATTATCCATGCATCTTTCCATCCTAATCATTGCATATATTTCATCCCATTAACCAAATAATCTTAAATCCAAAAGATTTATTTTGGATGGAAATTATTCTTGTACCTATTCAACCATATTATTTTGATCTACATACATTTTCACAAGGAACCAAAGTTATTTTATTTTCTTTTAGGGATTCGTTTTGCTTTCTAGACTGGACAGTGTGTCCTTGTTTTTCTTTGATTTATGTTTCTAGATATTCAGATACTATATCTTGTGTGTGTGTTATTTGATTACTATTTATAGAGCGACGAACTATTTGATGTGATGTGGTTTATCTGATGTTTTATATTACATGCTCTAATTGGAGTAATGATGTAGTAGATATAACATGTGTTTTATCTGAGATTATTGAATAAGATGGATATGTTAGTTTTGATGAGTGTATTGGTGAAGGGGACAGGTTTGCATCACTCGCTTGCGAGCGACCTACGATTCTGTGATTTCCTCTTCATGATGTGTATTTTATGTTGTTTATATTATATGATGTTGGTTACTATGTTTTCAGGTTTGTAGGTACATGACATTGACTCCACCTGGTTTCATAGGTTTGAGCATGTCGATCCAGCGGTTAAGTTGAATGGGAGATAGTAGGTAGGTAACTTGTGTCAAGTCTACACCCTAGCCATAGTGTGTCGTCAGCCGTGTGTGTCGATTCGTTGATTGTCTTGCTTTAATCTTATTTAATTCTAAAGGGTTTCTTGATTTGGAATTAAATACTTAGAATTACTGCATTCAATTGTGTTGATGGTAATTTAATTAAAATTATACATTGTTGATAGAAGTTATTATTTAAATTAATTAATTAAATTTAATCCATGGGGTTGAATTTAGTTATTAAATAATTAAATTAATTAATTAATGTGATGTTAAGAAAATTAAAAGAAAGAAAATAATTTAATTCATTTTGTAATTTTATTTTAATTAGTGGGAATTAAATTAGAATTTGGAATTAAATTTGTATTGGGAAATTAGTTTTCAATTTTTGGAATTAATTTATTATTTGGAATTAATAAATTAAATAAAATTAGATTTGGTTGTTGAAGATATTTTCAATTATGCCAACATGTGTGAGTTTAATTTATTAGAAGAGTTTGTTGCAAATTGATTCACAGAGAGAATTTTGGAGAGGAAAAAACTTCTTCAGGTGGGAGAGGATATTTTTGGAAAAAAATTGCACAGAGGATGGTTTGAAGAAATTTATGGTTGTAGATTTACATTGAAGAATTCTGGTGAATTTTGTTGTGTTTTTGGATTGTCTTCTTGATTGGAATCACTACACTGTTGAAGAGAAACTGTGGATTCTTTGGAGGAGGCTCTACATCAAAATTCTCATTTCCTGTAGCTTCATCACCAGTTTTCTTCTGTGATGTATTGTTCTTGGTTTGTTTATTTTAAAAATGGCAATGATTAAAGAATTGATTGATAATGTTATTTAGGAAAAGATATTGGTATTTGAGGAAAGAAATTAATTAATTAAAATTTTGAAGCTTTTGTTATTCCCATGAAATTTCTTCAGGGAAATTGTAAAAACCTCTGTAGAATTTAATTTCATTTGAGGTAATTGTTAGTTTCATTATTAAATCAAACTTATGAGTAAAACAAAACTTTTAGATTTGCTTTAGAAGACTTAATTCATTGTAGAAAATAAATTTGTTTCTAAAACCTCTGTAGAAATTGTGGTGGAGAAACTTAGAGGATTTGCTTGTTGAAATTTTCTGGAAAGTAATTTAGATCTTCTTAGTTTCTTGTTCTTTTATTATCTTTGAATTTGGGAAAAAAATTGATTAAAAGATTTAGTTTTGAACCTCTGTGAATTTTGGTTGTTCTCTGGAAAAAATTGCATAATTTCACCTTTAGGTGAACGTTTTCACAAAATTTCCAAAATTTATTTATTATGGTAAATTTAGTTATATATATATATATATATATTATATATATGTGTTTATACATAATATATATATATATATATAAATATATACAAATTTAATCTTAAAAAAAAAAACGCTATTGTAATTCCAACTATCGCCACCATACGACCGATGGATACTTGTGAGAGAGGAATGAAATTTCGTATTAAAAAATAAAAAATAAAAATCCTTTTATTGTTTGGTGGTTGGTGGGGAGGTCAACCCCCACCGCCCACATGCCTTCGGTGGGGAAAGCGCTACCTGTGGGCAGTGCGCCCACCTCTTGGGGGACGTGCTGCCCATAGGGAGTGTTGCCCCCTCCATCCCATTTAGGAACACCGGCACCCAGGGTACTGGGGAGGTCGGCTGTACATAAGTACAGTTGGTGCTTCCCCCCTTCACCCTCCAATGAGCATTGGAGCTCGTGGTAATGGCTGCGGATTATAAAGTTCGTCCACTTTGGTTCGATGATTTAAATAATATTTTTACATAAGCAATATATATACATATATATTATGAGTATATATATGTATATATATTTATTTATATAAATATATGAGTTGTATATTTTTGTGAGTTTCCTTTTGTATTAAATAATATTTAATTCTGATTTAAAATAATATATATTTACTTTGTGATTCTTATTTGAATATATTTAATATATATATGATGGCTTATTTAATTAAATATATGAGACGCATATATAGCATGTGTATATACATTTTAGTGTACATTTAATATTTACTTTATTATATTTTATTGCATGCAATTTAATATTATTGGAGATTTATTTGGAAACAATTTGAATGCATGGTTAAATTGTTTGGGGAAAAAGATATTTTATAAATTTCATGTTATATATAGAAATTTGAAAGAGATATAGAATGTGGGTAGAAAATTGAAAAGATTTAATTTCATAGATTTATGTCGTTTTAAAAGTAAAGGAGTTTTATTGAAGAGGCAATTATTTACTTTAATTTTTTTATTTCTATTAGAGCAATTAATTTATTGAGAATGGAATATGGAAGAGATATGGATTTAGTATATCCAAAAATAGTAATTTCCTCGTGATTGCCTTAAATGTTTTATTTTCTCCGTATTTCGTAAAGGGATGTAAGTTTAAATTGTTTAAGGCTTCCTATAATGAAAATGGAAATAGGGTTAAATGGTTATTTGAGTTAACCTATTATTGTGTCTTTGACTTTGTCAACGTTACCTATTGCTTGAGGATGTATTTAAGAAATCTAAATATTAGATTTGAATTACGACTTGAATGTTTTTCTGTAGCTATGTCGTCAAGTTGCATTGTGGGATATGGGATTAAGTGTTAGTCCAATATTGTAAGTCTTCTAGAGGATTTTAGAGGATGGGGGTTGTTGATTCTTTATGTCAACCATTTGTTTTTCCTTGGGTAGTGCATGGTGTCTTTTCAGTAATTTACCCGATTTCCACGAATGGAGATGTTTTGTACCTCCTGTGAAAGGAGTGGACTATTTGTTTTGTTGCCTCCAAGATTTTTGGAGTGGGTTCTATTATTTGTTTCCTCCTTGAGATGGAGTGGTTATGATACATAGGTTATATGCACTTCTGATTCGCTTAGAGTATGGTTTTGTATAGTGTGTTGTCCATTAGAAGAGTGGCTTTTGTTAGGCATCGGAGCCCAAAGAGGTAAACTAGGTAACCTTTAGAAGTAGTTTAATCAAGTGATAATTAAATTAATGTACTTAGATGATTACGATGCATTTCACACTAATCAACATAATTTAGCCTCACTCATAGACACAAGGGATCATTTAGACTTGGGATGAGTGAGAAGGCCTGAAATGGCATGGTCATTTATCTTGTCCTTACGAGAGGTATTTGATTCCGCATGAGTGAGCATGAGGGCCAAGGTTCGATTGAGGTCACCAAGATTTCCGGAGCCTATGAAGAATGCCCAGAGGAGATCTCATGACTAACTATGCGATGACACTCTATCTAGGACAACAGTTATTTGTTTTATGTTTATGGTTCTCTGAACATGCTTGGTCTATTTTATGTCTAGAAGCAATGTGACCATGTTAGTGCTAGACTTATATTGTGCATGTGTTTGGTTGAGTCAGTATGTGTTAGTATGAGTTTGCCTTTGGTTAGAGGTAGTAGATCCTTATCCATGCTACGTTTTTACTATCTCCTAGCATGGGGGGTGGGCCTTCGGGTACCACTTGGTTGGGTGGAACATGCACCATACACCATTGGGTCCCCATTTATCTTCAGTACTTGGTGGCGAGACATCTAGTTGGTCAGCTCGCGGTTCTTGTGTTTAATTCATGCATTATAATATTTCAATTTGTATAAGTTATTTTATCCCTCTTATGTTTATGAGGTGAAATTATGTAATTGTAACACATTTGTACTATTGCCTCATTCTGGGAATGAGTGTTGTAACTATTTGATTATGTTAATGATTATGGAAATTGTATCTTGGATGGTTATCTCATTATGTTATGTTATACATTTATGTTGATGTAATACTTATTGCTTAAAGTAATTTAATGCTACTGTTATATGTAAGATGTATGTGTGGGGTTCAGTAATCCCAACCTTGTAGCCTTGGAGGTTGTTGTTAATTAGTAAGTGAATGTGTATGTTAATTACACTTTATAAAAAAAAATTGGTTTGCTTAAGTCATTAATTACAACTTCATTTAGGGTTACTTGGTGGGGCATTACATAGTGTGTTTTCCAACAGGGAACAAAAAAATGACAGTGTATTTTAAAACAGGGAAATAACTAAGAGGGGACAGTGTGTTTTCCAACATTATATGTAGTGTTGGAAAACACACTGTCCCTTGTCAACTATTTCCACAAGGGATAATGTGTTTTCCAACACTGCAAATAATGTTGGAAAACACACTGTCCCTTGTTAGTTATTTACAATTAGTTATTTCTCTATTGTAAAACACACTGCCATTCTTTTGTTCCCTGTTGGAAAACACACTGTCCCCTATTGGAAAACACACTGTCCCCTGTTGGAAAACACACTATTGGAAAAAACATTGTCCTTGACAATAAGAGACTGTGTGTTTCCAACATTGGAAAACTAACAGGGGACAACATGTTTTCCAATAGGGGACAGTGTGTTTTCCAATAGGGAACAAAAAAATGATACTATATATATTCCAATAGGGAACAAAAAAATGATAGTGTGTTTTCTAATAGGGAAATAACTAACAAGGGACAGTGTGTTTTCCAACACTGCAAATAATATTGGAAAACACACTGTCCCCTGTTGGAAAACACACTATTGGAAAACATAGTGTCCCTTGTCAGTTATGTAATGAGGTCCACCTTCAAATTTTAGAACAACTCTTTAGTTACAGTGAAAATGACATTTCACTTTGTTAATATGATTGGAACAAAAAATGCTCACATTGTTTGCAGTGTTGGAAAAGACAATGTACCCTATGTAGGAAAAGTGGATAGGGGACATCATTAGAATGTAAGATGTCTAGAAATAACTAACAGGGGACAGTGTGTTTTGCAAAATTAGAAATAACTTATAGGGGACAGTGTGTCGTCACTATATTCTAATGATGTACCCCTTGTTCATATGATGATGAAATTAATTTGGTAGATGAACCCAAAAAAATTATGGCACATCTTTCGTCAATAATATAAATGTTATTGCCTACTTGTTACATAGAATTTGTGTTAAAGTATACCCATCTTATTAATACTTTGACTTCATTTGTACAACTTCACTTATAGCATCATATCTCATATCTCATTGATACAACCAATGCTTTCATGAAATTCTCACCTCCCCTAAAACATAAAGGCTAGGTACAAGGTTCTAGTGCATGTTATTTAAAAAATACTTCATGATAATAGATATGAGAGTAAGATAAGGATAAGGATTGCTTGAGAACTAAGCCTGTCGATTCAGGCCATACCAAATCCAATCTAAATCGGTCCTTATGATTTCGCACATGTGAATCCAGACCTAATTTGAGTTTCACAAGGTTTTTGGGATGAGGGATCTGGCATTCTGACTGCCGCCATTTTTTCCAAGTAGTTGAGTGAGTTCATGTGACAAAGTGCCAAGGTTCTTGTCCCTTGCCAATTTTGTAAGCTGTCATTGTGGGAGCATCGATTATGATACGGCCCATGGCAGTCCCTGTGCGCAAATATGCCGCCTAAAGTAGATTTTGCCCCCATAGACCAACATAGAGTTTGTACCATCTTGTGTCTTGTTGGGATTATGTGTTGTTTTTTACTATTTCTTGATCTATTAATGCCTGCAATGTTAATAGTGACACATTTAGGTGTTTTTTTTCTTTGCAATGTATATTAGAGATTTTTTGCAATGTATATGTATGTATATGTTTATATGAATACATGCATGTATGCTTGTGTTTCTATGAATGTTTACATGTATTCTTATGTTTGTATGAATGTATGCATGCATACGAACATGTAATAAATCGCAGATATATAAGGCTACCCAAATAAACATCAAATCTAAATATAATGCAGAATTCAGTCATATCATCTCTAAAAACCTACGTAAGTGGCATCTCTACAAATTCAAATGCTATAAAATTTGAAACACAACAATCAAATTGAATGCATTCAATTGTCGGATTCAAATTTCTAAATAAGAGGGACAACAACCGACGACATTCATAATTAATCTCCCCTAGTAATATCCTCTCCATACTACAGACCATTGAATGGCATCCTTTTCATATTCCTCATATATCCAAGGTTGATTAGAAACAATGAATATAAGTTGAATAAATCTTGGTATACAATTCTATTAACATTTATATGTTTTCACATATATTTATCTATTCCATATGGAATTTATAATATGTTGAACTTGATTAATTATGTGTTGTTGTACATGCATTATTTCAAATGTTGTATGATGTTTGTATGTTACTAGCCTCGGTTGTGACTACCCGTGGTTGTAAATATTTACTTGTAGGCACGAGAGAACAAGGAGAGGTGGTGCAACAATGTTCAGGTTGGGCAGTTTGGTAAATGTGTTTGTCAACACACCAAATAATTAAGGATTTTTTGTTCAAATGGCTCTATGTTTCAAATATTTTTCTATATTGTTCTCTAACTAGTATGTCTTTTTATTTATTTCAATAACTATTGTCCATGTTTGTTTGTTCTATTATATTTGTTTTTTCTAGCAGGCATGTAAAATGGCTAGGAGGTTTTAAAGAGCATGTCAAATTGCAAGATTACATTTCAGGTAAACTCTTTCAAGACTTTACTTTGGTTGTGACTTGGTAGACATAGTGTTCATTTATAATGCTCATTTTTCATATTCATTGTAACCTTACATTTAAAATTTACAATTAGATTGATTTCCAAGTGTAGGTGTTGAAAATTTTATAATTTCAAATATATTAATTTATGGATGTGTTGCATATAGATGTATAGATATATGTATGCATATACTTAGTTATGTATACATACATACACATATGTATGTATGTATATATGTATGAATGTATGTATGTATGTATATACATACATACATATATATATATTTACATATATGTATGCATGTATACACAGCTAGGAAGGTTGTAAAGAGCATGTCAAATTAGAAGATGACATTTCAGGTCAAGAGTTTACTTTTGTTGTGACCTGGTAGACATTGTGCTCATATATGATGTTCATTTTTTCTTATTCATTGTAAAACCGCACTTACAATTTACAATTAGATTGATTTCCACTTACACTTACAGTTACAATTTATGGATATGCTACATATACATGTATAGTAATATATATGTATGCATATACTTAGTTGTGTATACATATATATATATATATTTTCAACAATGTTAGTTAGATGAATACAACAAACACATATCCAACAAAATGATAGATGAATACAACCAACACAAAATCGATTTTGAATCACAAAAGCATATATCATTAACTTTAAACATGATTAAGACACCATAAACATGATGATTGAAAATTTGGAAAGAAGACAAGGAGTCTTCAGTCTTACAAAAAAGACAGTGGCATACATCAAAGTATATAAGTTGACTACAAACTACCATTCAGTTCTACAAAATTAGACAATTGTATCCTTTGCATTTCCAATACAACATACTACTATCATTTCGCTGTCCAATACAATAGACTAGCATTTGGTTGAACAAAAAACACTCTAGCACACTTTGAGGTCAAAAATTTGACAACAAAAAATCATAATCAGACATCCACATATCTGATTAAGAAGTGGTGTGTCCTTGGGGGTCAACTAACTCCGCATCAACTGGAGAAGAAGTTAAGGACTACGGATTTTTCTGTATGGCACTTGCGATAAAAGCAAAGAATGCATGATTTTCCGCTGGAGTGAGTTGTAACTGTGGAGAGTAGCCTTCAAAAGACCCATTTTGTATGCTACTAAGAGCAGCAAAGGTTGGAGCCAAAATGTTAACCATGTCCCTTAAAATCGGATGTTGACTTGGAAGAGGAGTTGTAGGAGTAATCTTACTTCTGTTTATTTCTGTTCTTTCTGCTTGCTTTTGCTTTTCCTTCAACTATCGATCAATCTTTGCTTGCTCCCTTTCAAGCTCCTTTTGATGTCGCTACCTCAAATTCTCCTCTACAATTTTTTATTTTTTTGCAGCATGCTCCAATCTATTTGCCTCCCTCTCTATGAGGATTGCTTCTCTTTCTGCCTTCTTTTCAGCCATTTTCTCCCTTCTCCTTTGCTGCAATTCTTGGTTTCTTTGTTTCTGTGCCTCTTGTTCATTCAACAAATTGAAGAAATCATCTAATGTCAAAATTTGAGACTGCCTACTAAGGCGTAGGACCCCATTGTGACCTGTATTAGATGATTGGTGCACCCTTTTCATTGGGAGTTGCAAAAAAATGCTTCTCTTGCCTGCTGGTTGCTGATCATTGACTTTTGTGCATGGCACATAGTCAGCCTCTTCATCACTTGAGTCATTACCTTCGAGTCCATCCTCATCATCATTTTCAACCTCCCAATTTCTCCCAATTGTGAAGTAATGGATGACATCTTCAGGATCAACATTTGGTGGTGATGGCATGGACAACCCTTCATCCACTTGACTAAAATTGAGATGTATCCCTAGGTTCAAAGCTGCATCTTGAAATTCAGATGGCAGGCTGAGACTCTCTTCATTTTTCAGTTGTCTCAATTTCTGTTGTCTCATTGTTTTCTGAGCAATATCCTTCTTCATTTGTTGGATTTGGGGCTATGCTTGTAGAAAAGGTGTCCACAAACTGTCCAATTTGATCCTCATTCCAACTTGCTATCCTCAAACATGTTTTCGGGTATGTGCAGGATCATGATGGGCCAAAAAGTGGCGATATGTAAGCCATATGATGGCCCATGTGGTTGACGACTTTTTTTTACCCAAAATTTATGTAACGAAAAGGGATTTTAGAGGAGATTCTCAACTTTTCACCAATATAAATTATGCTTTACTTTGAATTTAATAAATAATTATTATTCATTTTCTATTAGAATTACGAATAAAGTTCAGATTGATGGGCTGATTGAAAAAAATCTATAAATTTCAAATGGTATTACATTTTTTGAATCCGAAACATGCATCACATTATATGATTTGCATACGATAGGATTAAAAAAAAAAAATTGAATTTCATGAATTTTTGACCAAGTTAAGGTGGTTAGACAGACGCGCTTTTATATTTTTTAAAATTTGTAATAAAAAATTCATAATTAATTATTTACTTGGAAACAAATTATAAAAAAATATGCATCACATCGAGAAATGAGTCCTCTACTTATATATAAAATATTATAAAAATATATTATCATTTCATTGTGGTTAGGATGGTCAGATAGACACCTACTTCTTATTTTTACCCTGAAATTTAAATACTATTGTATTGAAATTTCAAATTTTCACCAAATAGATTTTTATTTTTAAAATAAAGGTCTAGTAGTTTAGAAACTACATTCAATTTTCTACAGATTCTATTTTTACATTTTTTTGAAATAATATAGATAACTTATTCAAATTTTTACATCAAATTGTCTGACTCTGATTTTCTGTCTTTTTATTGCCACTTAAGGGCCTGTTTTTTCCATGATGATCTTGCACATACCCTTCTGTTGCCATGAACTATGCCTCATCATCAACTATATCACCCTCTATTTCTACTCCCAATGTGGTTCCTTCCTCTTCAGCCACGAAAGCTTGGATTGGCCCCATATCAAAGTCAAGTGCATGTCTATCTAATGGCCAAATTCTCGTTCTTCGAAAACCACTTGCAATGTTATTAGAGGTCAAAGCTTGTGCAAAATATTTGCTGGCAAGTGTTGCCAAATCTACCCTTCCAATGTCAATTTGAGTATTTTCAGAGAGCCATATACTCCTTTTTTGTTTGAAGTAGTTCTTAAATGGTGAGAACACACTAACATCAAGGGGCTGCAATTTGTTGCTACAATGTGTTAGAAGTGTGAGCAGATCTATTCCCATAGTCTTTGCTTCTTCAATAATTTTGAATGCAACATGGCTTCCATGACCATCAAAGATGAGAAGTTGTCTGTTGGATGGTGACACCCCTCCTGGGACATTTCTTGCAAAGTGTTTTAACCATTCCACAAATAATTCTTTGGTCATCCAAGCATGCTCTTGGATTTCCATGCATACCCTTGGCTCACAGTTAACAATATAGTTTATAATGTTCCTTTTGGACTTGAACAAATAGTAACCAGGTATAGCTTGACCTGCTGCACTAACACAAGCTAGAATAATGATCCATTATCTGCTTTTAGCAATTAATTGTGGAACACATTTCATCTATGTTTTTGCAATAACTCTCATTGCACAATTTCTGCCAGCCTGCACACTTGTTTCATCATAGTTCCATATTTTGTTGGGCCCATAATTATGTTTGTTGTACAACTCCTCCAAGCTATCATAGAATGAAGAAACTATTTCTGGGCGTAGCATTATAGCTTGATCTGTTTCAACTCCTTTGGGTGTTCAAATTGTTAGATCGGGATGCAAAGCCAACCCACCATGACCTCCTTGGTATCCCATTTGTGAATGGGTTAGGCCTTACTCCAACCATTTGGGCAACCGTTGACTTAAGCTGTGACACTTGAAGGCCATGGGTGATCCCACAATAGTGGTTTATAATTTTTGGCCAAATTGGACATTGAAATTATTATTTTTAACTAAATCTTCACATTCAGGCACCTATAGCGGCTAAAACGTGTGGAATTTGAAGATGATGTAAACTAGAGTCTCATCACATTTTTTCTATAGATTCTAAAAATATTTTTTTCAAAATTTTTGGAATCAATTTGCACTTCTTTTTCCATCTCTCATGAAAAATGGTTTTTTTAAGAAAACAACATTTTTAAAAAGTGACGCTCACCATATACAACATAATTTTTTTTGTATGAAGGATAAAATTCTAATTTTTTAGAATTTAGATTCTTAACTATGATATCTAGCACTTTCATTTGGTCTCATATTTTTTTATTGAATATTTTTTCCTTAGTCAAGTTTCAAAGTCAAACCAATTGCAATTCAGACATAGGTAGACTGTATACAACATAACTTTTTATTTATGTATCGAAATTAATTTTTTATTTTTTTTAATGGATCAAGGACTTCAATACCCAACACAAACATGTTTTTAAAAAAATTAGTTTGATAATATTGTATTTTTACACATATGCAAAACATAGAGCTTGATTTTCAATGAAAAACCTATGTTTAATAAAACTAAAAAACCACATACATAATAAAACCAAAACATATTAAAATTATATTCATGGGATAGCGCATTTCGAGGACTACCATAATAAATTTTAAATGAATTCATTTGATCTCCCAAAAGGTAAATCAAAAGTGATTTTTTATCAGCATTTTGATAGGTGTAAAGGAGACTCATTTATAGGTATGGTTTGAAAATAGCGAGGTTCTATCCAAGGGGGTTTGATCTAAGGTGGTTTGATCAAACCCTATTCAATTGGAATCCTTAAAATAAAACTTTAAAAGGCTTAAATCATTATATTTTCTAAAAATATGTGATTTCAGCAAAAAAATAGTTCCTCTCAGAAATTGTAAACCAGCTTTGTGGGATCACCCCCATGGCCAATATTAGCCATATCTTTACACCACTGCACAATTTCAGCTTCTTCTTTGTCAGTTAGGATTGTTCGGGGCCCCCTTTTTTTGTGGATGTCACACCATTGAGCCATGCCTGTAAACTGCTAGGTGGGATTCCCCATTTGATCGCTGAACCTTTGATTGACATTCGCTTGTCCTCAACATCTGCAATGGATTTTTCCACGTCATCCATAGACCAAGTTTTCATGCTTAGATCTGGGGTTGTCACATGGTTAGTAGGCGGCGGTTCCATTTCTACCTCAGTATTATGAACATCAGGTTCAAAACCATCATTTTCATTGGTCTGTTGTGCATTTTCAGAAATAACTTCCTCGTTCATGTTCACTATTATCTCTTCATCAACAACATCTGGAACATTGAATGTCACTCCATGAGGTACTCTAATTGAATGCCTCTTTCCTCTTCTGCCCTGGTGCCATGATTGTCAGTGATCCTGTACATTGTAAGCCATAAAGAGTCAGAAAACTATGATCCTGGATATATAATTAAACTGATATATAGTGAAAAATAGAAAACAATGCTAAATGTGTCACTATTAACATTTAAATAAAACTATTATATCATTCAAATCCACTCAAAAGTCAATGGGTCTAATTCACGTTGGCACCTTAAAAATTCATTTTCAAATCATTTTCATACCTATTAAAAATCACTCCTACATATTAGCCTCCTTGCTTTAGCAGCAGACACCAAACACATTACACCCTAATTAATCTTCATTTGGGGTTCGATTTAAGCATATGACTAATGTTTTTTTCGGTGGGTACCCCAGTCTTTTCCATCAATGTTCAAAGCACATTGTATAGAAAATGAAAGAAGTTTTGTATTCAACAAAAATAGGATATTAATTTTAACAGAGGTAGATCGATTACACACTTGGGTTTTCAAAAATGTGCACAAGAAATTAACCAAGGGTTTCATAATAATAATTCCTCACTTGTAGGAATTGAAAAGTGCATTTTTAGACAGATGTGGAATATTCTAGGCAAGGATTTCATGAGATTAATTTGCAGACATGTGGTCAAACCCATGAAATTCCTCATCATTTGTGGAGACAATATAATGAGACAATCGACTTTACAGGGTGGTATTTAATATTTAACCCCAAATAAACCCGTATTTGGAAAAACAAAGCAAGGGTTTTCACAAAAATGGTGTATACTAAATGGGTTTGCCGATTTATGGTCGTATTCACATGGGATTTTTATAAAAAGGTCGATGCAGACCATTAATCATTTTGTGTAGACATGTGCTCAAACCCACAAAATTCCCCTATCATTTCTAAAGACAAAATCATGATACAAACAGGGAGAAGAAATCATTTAACCCCAAAAAGACCCTTGTGTAAAACACCAACATATATATATATATATACATGCATACATGAATACATATATATATAATATTATATATATATATATATATATATATGTATGTATGTATGTGGATACATACATACATACATACATACATACATACATACACTTTGAAAGGAGAATGATGTTTGTTGTTACCTCACACCATGGGCAGACAATTTTATATATACATACATACATACATATACATATATATATATGTATACATATCTATATATATATGTATGTATGTATGTATGTATGTGCATGCATACATACATGCAATGTGGGAGAAAAAAATAGCACCATGACCCAATAAAATCAAATAGCACATGGCGAAAATGTGTGTAAGAGGAATGATATATTTCATAAACAAGTAGTAATAATTTTTCAATCATCGAATAAACCCTTCACAGGTCATGAAACATGCAGAAGAAAATGATTAACCAGTACCATTGTTTACATTTTCAAAGGACAGTTAAAGGAATCAGACACATATATCAATCTGCTCAATGAACAAGAGACAACAGACACATAATTTGTAAATGAATGTATAAAACATTGCACCGATTCATTTACAATTTGAAAGACACTGCTTAATGTGTGTTTTATAGGTATAACATTATACACATTCCTTTACAAATTCAATAAGATGCAGAAGAAAATGATTAAACAATACCATTGTTTGCATTTCCAAAGGACAGGCAAATGATACACACATATATATTGATTTGCTGAATGAACAAGAGACACAAAATGTAAAATGAAAAATGCTAGTCTATTGTATTGGACAGCCAAAGGAAACTTATTCAAATGGTAGTCTGGTGTATTGGACAGCCAAAGGAAACATAGTAAACGATATAAAAGAATTTTTACAAAACTTAGGAGAATTCATTTTGTAGATCTTGTAAAGACAACAAAAAAACCCTTCATTTACTTATAAAGTAAAGTAAAAAGAAAGTGCATAAATATATATGTTAAATGCACAGTTCATGAAAGTAAGAAGACACTGCATAAATATAAATTTTAAATGCACAGTTCATGAAAATAACTATAAGTAGAATGTATAAAGTACCAACTTGAAATTGTAGAGGAATGTGCAAAGGATGTCTGTCGATGCTCTGAATTCTGCAGAGAATAAGTTGTCACAGATAACAAATGACACTGGCTGCTTTCCCCCTCTTATTTAGGAATTCAAATGTGGCATTTGAATGCATTCAATTTAGTTGTTGAGTTTGAAATTTGAATTTGTACATGCCAGTTACGTAGGTTTTTAGAGATGATATGAGTGAATTCTACATTATATTTGGATTTGATGTGTATTTGGGGAGCCTTACAGCTGTATTTAATTATGCAGGTACCTACAAGAAATGAAGTAAATACATATATCTGCCAGGGAGTGTGTAGAAGATTGTGCATTTGAAATCCCATAGAGTTAATAGGAGATTGTGATAATGTCATGTAAAGCACCAGTTCATGTGTAGTTGTAAATATAAAAAGTAATGAGGAATAAAATTTTGCAAGTGGAGGTATTTGTAACAATAAATGTTTTAAATTAAATTGTAAATGAGCCTTTTATGTGCAAGCTAACTTTTTTTATAAATGCAAAAGCATGTTTAGTTGTCTATTATGATTGGTGAGTTACTCATTGTGTTATGAGCAACTATTGGTGTTGTTGTAATCTTTTATTTGTTCAAATAAAGTTTTGTACAGGGTCAAAGTTAAATTTTTTTCTGGGGGGTGGAGTGAGCATGGAGGTGTCAGTTATTCAATGGGGGGTGGTAACTGGGTCTTCTCCCCTACATAAGGAGATTGTGGTGAAGATGAAAGCAATACGAAAAAAACTCAAATAAAGTAAGTTATTTTATTGATAGAACTAACTACTACATGAAACTGATGAAACTATAAATGATTAATGTTGTCCATATTTACACTATAATTGATTAATTAAAAAAATGAAGAAGGCTTAAATGATTAATGTTATTGTTGGTGTAATTAAATGTTTTGTACCTTATCCTAGATCATAATTACACCTTAGTTAAGTTTACTTAGGGACCACATAGGAGTTGTTGGAGAATTTCCACCTTTGGTGGACTTATCTTCTTATTACTTTATCACCTCCACCTTTCATGGACATATCATGTGATTAGGGTTCCACCTTTTGTGGTAGATCCACTATTTGTGGTGGTTATCACATTATCACCTTTCCACTTTAGGTGGAGTGATAACTTTTCATTGTTGTCTCATGTCATAAGATTACGACACTTGTCGTAATCTTATGCACTCCTATGTTCTCACCTTGGCTATATCAAGGGGTCTCTCATTGTAGAATCATTCCATTATCATTGACATTGAATACAATTTATTCTTGTCATATTATTTTCTCTCTTCTTTGTGCTTTCTATTTGGTCCATAGATCTTGGCATCCATAGCCAATTCTAACATGGTATCAGAGTGGGCTAGGTGCCATTGGAGAGTATTTTTCTGAAGAGAGGTACCAGATTTGGGGAGGTTCCATTTTTGGCTCTTTATTGCAGGTTTATATCAGAGCTTGCAGGTGCAAATCTAAGCTCACCATTGCGTCCGGAAGGTTCGAGAAAGTTGATTTTTCCTTTTGTTTCATCCAAATCGGACATATGAGGCCAAATCTATGAGGGTTTGAAGCTGCATTATGGTTGCTAGATCCAGAAGGTCGCTGCATTTTTGGAACATTTTTGGGTCAAATCCGACCTTGCCATCACGTCTAGAAGGGCCAAAAACCCTAAGATCGACTGTCCAATTGTCCAAATTGGAGCAAGTCATTTGGAGAGGCAAATTTTTTTTGCCCGAAGAGCAGTACGGCCCCCCAGGCGTCATAATTACACGACGGTACGATTTCAAAAAATAAAAATATTTTATTTTCGGAAAAGATTTGAAATTTTTTAAAAAATAAAAAAAAAACACATTTGTGTTTTTTTTTCTGAAAAATTTTATCGTAACAAAAAAAAGTTTTTAAAAATAAAAAATTTCAAAAAAAAATCATTATACAGTCCGCAGACTTTTCAGTCTGCGGACATACTCTCGGTACGCTGTCCTTCGCAGAGTACTGTGCCTGCCAAAAGCCGCCACGCGACATTATTCTATTCACCCGCCCCACGCGGGTCCTCCTTCGTCAGTCAGCGTGCGTTCACCGGCAGCAACCGCGAACCAATTCCGGCATCTGTCAGTCAACCAGCGGAAAAATCAACAAATCCAGCATCAATCGGAATATTCTGATTCTTCATTCCGCCACTGACGGTTACAAGGAATATTCCGCCGGTTTCTTCCGGCATGGAGGAGTGATGGCCCTTTTGACAGCCAGATGGCCATCAAATTTAACATCATGTTTTGCTGACATTAGGACTGCATCAGCACATATTTGAAATTGTCTCCCCCTTCACGGATGAGCTTTTGATTTTTGGAGTTCAAGTTCAAAGGCTCATATCTTGCTCAATTTGGCTCCTTTTTTGGAGCAATTTTTTTTTATTTGGGCTAATTTTTCATGCTCTTCACATTGGTGCAATCATTTTTTGGTTTTGGCTTCTAGTTTTTCCAAAAATTTCAGATTCTCATAGGTGTTGCTGCTTCGTCCTCATTTTGGGAACTTTGGGAGCCCATAACTTGCTCCTACGGTAACATTTTTGAGTGCTGTTTTTTTTGAAAGTGCATGATTTTTCCTGTACTTTCTAGTGGTGTGATCAGATTTATCTCATCTACTGTAATTTTTTCACTATGAGTTTGAGGCCTATTTTGGCATCTGCATGTACCAAGATCAAAGTCCACTTCGCTGTTTTTTGGTAGTGGCAACTGTAAACGCACTAAATATAAAGTGCCAAGCTCATATATTGTTGGGGGGTTCTGTGATTGAGTGAATTTGGGGGGGATTCTTCTTGTGGTTATGGTTGCATTCCTCTTGATTTGTGTTCTTGTTTCATCATGGAGCCATCTACAATTCCACTTCTAACACCTTACAACTATCCTAAATGGAAATCAGAAATGAACAAATTGCTAAAAGTAAAAAGATTGTATAGGATAGTTCATGGGCTTGATGGTGAACCACAAGATGATGCACCTAAAAAGAATAAGTGGTTGAATAGTTGTGAAGAAGCCATTGGCTATTTGTGCTTGTATGTCTCTCTTGAGTTGTTGTTTCACATTGAGGACTTGGATACACCTATGGATATGTGGACTACATTGTCAAACTTATTTGGGAAAACAGATGAAATTCAAGGACATTTGTTGAAGAATGAATTAATCAATCTCAATCCATGTAATTTTGACAACATACAAGACTTCATCACCAAATTCAAGTCACTAAGAACACAATTGAAGGATTATAAAATTTAGAAAACAGATACACAATTGATCTTAAGTGTTCTTTCAAAGCTAGGCCCTGAATATTCAGTGTTTGTGTCTACTTTCTATGCTACAAAGAATGCCTTTGGGAGTGAGTTTAAGATGCCTTCCTTTGAAGATTTTGCTATGCAACTCACTAGGGAGCAAGATAAGCTTATTCAAATGGGTAATTTGAAGTCTTCCAAATCACATGCCTTGGTTGTAAAAGATGAAAAGTCTTCAAGTGGCAAAGAAAAGAAAAAGAACAAGCCTAAGAAGAACACACAATCCACATCTAATTCCACAGAAGAACATAAAGATTCATATGCAAAAGAGAAATCATTTAAGAAGGAGAGACATTTTTGTGCATATTGCAAGAAGGATGGACATGAAGAACACTATTGTTATAAGAAGGACATTGATGAGTTGAAGAATCTTCTCAAAAAGAATCAAATTGATTTGCCTTCTAGAATGTCTGAATCTTCTTCTCCTTCTTCTTCAAAACAGTCTAAGGGAAAAGGTCATGCTGATTTTTCATCTACATCAGGATATAAAGGTCAAGCTCTTTGTGCTTATTCAAGTCCAGGATCAGGTAGATGGCTTCTAGATTCAGGAGCATCACATCATATGGCATCTTCGTAGTCTATTTTCTCTTCATTTCAGCCTTGTTCTATGTCTCCTATCTTGATGGGAAACAATACGTACATGAGTGTAATAGGAAAGGGATCTATTAGTTTTGGGGATAACACTTTCCAGGATGTTTTGTGTGTTCCTCATTTGATGAACAATCTTCTTTCCATACATCAGATTACACATGGTGGAGATGGGAGAACTGTGGAGTTCACACCTGATTCTGTCATCATTCGAGCCTTGGAGAGTAGAGAGATCATTGCTACTGGGGTGGTTGATCATTCATCTCGGTTGTATACCTTTGCAGATTTTGCTTCTGATGGTGACATTGTTCCTTCGGTTGTTGATCACACTTCTAGTGTGAACCATGAGGAGATATTTGGCTACTTGAACTTGGGAGTTCTCACATCAGATCTAGTACTTGAGCCATGCATTTCATCTCCTCCATCTACTGTTGCAGTTGATGATGCTTGTGATTCCATAGTTTGGGTTCCTTGTGATTCAGTGCAGCAGGATATGCATTGTCTTCCAGATATGGCTACTTTGGATGGCTTCTTGACATGTATTTCAGACTCTAGTTTGTGGAGTCTCATCTTGCAAATTTGGGGGACACCATTGATGACATCCATCTTCTCTTTGATGAAGATGATCCTTCTTCAATTTTTGCGAGGGAACACTCTGACCCTCTTGTTCATTCTCTACATGATCATTCTTTGCAGTTTGACACGAGTGTGGATACTTTTGAACAGCATTTGGAGGAGGCTTCTTTGTCTTTAGAGGGGATATCCTTGTCTTTGGATCATGTTCTACATTCTTCTCTACTAGATGTTGGATTGTACTCTTCAGCAGTGTGGCCTAGAATGCATGTTTGGAGTGTGTCAACTTTCGGCATCGACATGGAGACACTTGAGCATGCTTCAGAGACATCATACATCCTGCATACATCCTTGGTTTTATTTCTTCCTAAGGGGAGGAACGTTGTTCGGCGAGATTGGATCATCTTTAGCATTCAATGTCGAGCTTCTACCATCATTGCAGGAGACTCAACATTGAGGGGGGGCTGCCTTGTCTCTCTTCTACTTCTCTCTTATGGGGGGGTCTTTTTCCTCACATGGGGTTTTTACCTTCTCATTCTTCATTGAGAGCATTTCTTTATTGTATTTCATCTCTCTTTTGGGGAGGAGTTTTGTCCCACTAGGTTTTCTCCTTTTCTCCATTTGTGAGAGATTGCATTGCATTTGTACATGGGTACCTAACATGGCCTAGTTGCCGGGACCCATCTTGCTTTGTTTGTATTTGTGTACATTCTCCCTAAGTTGCACTTAAGGGGGGGTGTTGGTGTAATTAAATGTTTTGTACCTTGTCCTAGGTCATAATTACACCTTAGTTAAGTTTACTTAGGGACCACATAGGAGTTGTTGGAGAATTTCCACCTTTGGTGGACTTATCATCTTATCACTCTATCACCTCCACCTTTCATGGACATATCATGTGATTAGGGTTCCACCTTTTGTGGTAGATCCACTATTTGTGGTGGTTATCACATTATCACCTTTCCACTTTAGGTGGAGTGATAGCTTTTCATTGTTGTCTCATGTCATAAGATTACGACACTTGTCATAATCTTATGCACTCCTATGTTCTCACCTTGGCTATATAACCAAGGGGTCTCTCATTGTAGAATCATTCCATTATCATTGACATTGAATAAAGTAAGTTATTTTATTGATAGAACTAACTACTACATGAAACTGATGAAACTATAAATGATTAATGTTGTCCATATTTACACTATAATTGATTAATTAAAAAAATGAAGAAGGCTCAAATGATTAATGTTATACATATTTTGGTTCCTATTTCCCACAATCCACCATCACATCTCCCCCTCCTACTAAGTCCATTTTGGGTTCTTCTATCCCTCCCACCCTACAACTTCCTATCTCCATCCTTCCCTCTTTCTCTCCCTCCCTCTATCCCTCCCACCTACCATTTCCTATCTCCCTCCTTCCCCCTCTCTCTCCCTCACAAACACACACAAAAGTGGATAAAAGTGCAATATGTGCAATGGGGAAATGGCAGTACAAAAGTGGATAAAGTCAAGAGGATTTGTACTACATATGAAATTGTGCAAGAGAAGAAAGTGAGAGATGATTCTATAAGTGGAGTTGAACAAATGAACTCAAAGATTATTGAACAAAAATGATATTAAAATTAATTTAATTACTAGCCATATTAATAAACCATCTATGTTAGACAAAAATGATATTCAAAACTAAATAAAAAATTCACCCAATACCGTTTAAATCCCTTGATGTGTCCATGATTTGCATGATTTTAAATGTATAAGCACTCAAATAAGAAACACATCAAGATCTACCTACCTCCCTTCCTCTCTATCTCCACTCACCCTCTCCCTCTCTACCTACCTTCCCCTCAATACTTCCCACCCCACTTCTCTTTCTACCTATCTCTCCTCCCCAACTTCCCCTCTCTATCTACTTATCTCTCCCCTTCCCTATCTCCTTTCCCTATCTCCCCTTACCCTCTCTACTTTCATATTCTAGTACCTACTATGAAGGATACCCTACATGAAATCCCTACTAATTATATGAAATAATTTCTTATATTAAGCAACACACACTTTGGTCTTCTTTTGCATAATGAGAAAATGTTGGTAGTTGACATTGAGAAATTTCTTATATGAAGCAAAATGTACAATGTGAAGTGTGTACTATGAAGGAAGGTTAGGAGGGATGGTGAGAGAGGAGTGATAGATAAAAGTATAGAGGAATGGGGGGAGAGAGAGATCTAGTGAGGTAGCATGGGAGGGATAAAGGGAGAGAGGGGAAATAAGGGAGACATGGAGAGGTAGGTAGACAGAAGTAGAGAGGTGGGATGGGATGGATTAAGGGAAAGGTAGGTAGAGACGGAGAGGGTGAGTGGAGATAGAGATAGGGAGGGAGGGAGAGATAGGGAAAGAGGGAGGTGTAGGAAGAGAGGAAAGGGTGTGTGTGAGGGAGAGAGGGAAGGAGGGAGATATGGGTGGTAGGGTGGAAGGGATAGAAAGACCCAAAATAGACTTAGTAGGAGGGGGGGATGTGATGGTGGATTATGGGATATAGGTAGCCAAATTGGATTTATAGTGTCAAGGAGGGAAATGGATAATGTTTTTGGGTTGGCATGATGGAGGGGGATGGCGAAAAATAGTTTGGAAGAATGATAATACATAATGTATTTCCTCAAGACATTCTTCCTTCTCTTTAGAATTTGAGGAAGGAGCATGTGCACTATGTGCAATGGTAAAATGGAAATGTAGAACTGGAGGCAACATGCACTAGAATGTATAAAATGAAAAAGGAATATGCTCTAAAAACACATGAAACGAAGTAGAACAAAGTGAATGAGATAAATAATGTATTGAATGAAGAGATTCTTCTCATTCTTGAGAAGTCGAGGAAGGTATGTGTCTAGTATGTGCAATGGGAAAATGGCAATGCAAAAGTGGATAAACTCAAGAGGTTTTATAATGCATATGAATTTGTGTAAGCAAAGAAAGTGAGAGATGATTGTATAAGTGGAGTTGAACAAATGAAACTTGAAAGATTCTTGACCGTAATAATTTCATGGAACAAATACAATTAGAAATAAATGATAAGGAAAAGTAAAAATTAGAACTAAGCGCAAAAAAAGAAATAGTTGGAAGTGTTGAAACTGTAGCAAAACAATAGATGACTAAAATTAACCACTTAGGAAGTGGGTAGTATGTGCAATAGGAAAATAGCAATGCAAAAGTGGATAAAATCAACATACTAGCCTTGTTGATTTAGTAATGCTCCTCCTACCAGGTACCACTACCTATCTCCCTCCTTCCCTCCCTCTCTCCCTCACACACACACAACCTCTCTCCACTTATCCCTCCCTCTCTCCCTAACTCTCACTATACCTATCTCTCTTAAATTTGATGATGATGTTGACTAATGGAATAAAAGAAAAGTTTCACTTATATGATGATATCTAGAGATAAGGTGGATGTGCCTCAGAATAGTAGGTTGAAAAATTACTCAATTAACATATTTTGTTTGGTGGATGAAATCCTCTTGAAAAATTGTTTCCTATACTTTGCTTGGTGGATGCAATCCTCCTCTCAAAATATATAAAAATCACTTTGGTCTACTTATTATCATGTGTTTTTAGAGTAGATTCATTTTTCATTTCATACTTTCTAGTACATGCTACCTCTAGTTTTGCATTTCCATTTTCCCATTGCACATAGTGCACATGATCTTTCATTAACTTATCAAGAGAGGGAATAATCTCTGAAGTCAATAAAAAATCTATTATTATTCTTCTAAAACATTTCTCACCATCCCCCTCCAGCATACCAACCCACGACATGTTTAGAAAGAACTATGCAATGTAGAACTATGAATAACTAAAATGAAGTAATGTTGTAAGTAGGAGATGTTATCATCCTAAATGTGTGGTTGCACAACATAGTAGGGGATGTTGTCAATTATTTCCTTATGAAAGATGCTCACATTATTGGAGTATTGGAAAACACACTATCCCTTTTTAGATATTTCCTTATGAAATTTTTTTGATTTGTACACACCAACAATGTAATGAAGTTCACCTTAAAATTCTAGAACAAATATTTGGTACAATAAAACTAGAATTTCGCTTTCTTCATTTGATCAGAACAAAAAAATGCTCACATTATTTGTAGTGTTGGAAAACACACTATCCCTTGTCAATTATTTCCTTATGAATTCGTAGTGTTGGAAAACACACTGTCCCTTGTCATTTATGTAATGAAGTCCATCTTCAAATTTTAGAACAACTCTTTGGTTATAGTAAAAATGACATTTCCAATTGTCCCTTGACAGGGGACAGTGTGTTTTTCACTTTTTTGATATGATTGGAACAAAAAAATTCTCACATCATTTGCAATGTTGGAAAACACACCATCCCTTGTCAATTATTTCCTTATGAATTTGTATTGTTGGAAAAAAAATTGTCCCTTGTTAGTTATGTAATGAAGTCTACCTTCAAATTTTAGAACAACATTGGAAATAACTAATAGGGGACAACATGTTTTCCAACAGGGGACAATGTGTTTTCCAACAAGGAACAAAAAATGCTCACATTATTTGCAGTGTTGGAAAACACACTGTCCCTTGTCAATTATTTCCTTATCATATTTTTTTGTTTTATTTAAGCAAAAAATATGTAATGAATTCCACCTTAAAATTTTAGAACAACTCTTTGGTACAGTAAAAATGACATTTCACTTTCTTCATCCGATTGCAACACAAAATTTTCACATTATTTGCAGTGTTGGAAAAAACACTGTCCCTTGTCAATTATTTCCTTATGAAAAATGATCACATTATTTCCAGTGTTGGAAAACACACAGTCCCCTGTCAATTATTTCCTTATGAAAAATGCTCACATTATTGCACTGTTGGAAAACACGCTGTCCCTTGTCAAATATTTCCTTATGAATTTTTTTTGATTTATACACACCAACAATGTAATGAAGTCCACCTTAAAATTTTAGAGAAAATATTTGGTATAGTAAAAGTGGCATTTCACTTTCTTCATTTCATTGGAACAGAAAAATGCTCACATTATTTGCAATTTTGGAAAACACACTATCCCTTGTCAATTATTTCCTTATGAAAAATGCTCATATTATTTCGAGTGATGGAAAACACACTGTCCCCTGTCAATTATTTCCTTATGAAAAATTCTCACATTATTTCCAGTGTTGGAAAACACACTGTCCCTTGTCAATTATTTCCTTATGAAAAATGCTCACATTATTGTAGTGTTGGAAAACACACTGTCCCCTGTCAGATATTTCAATATGAATTGTTTTTTATTCGTACACACCAACAATGTAATGAAGTCCACTTTAAAATTTTAGAACAACTATTTGGTACAGTAAAAATAACATTTCACATTCTTCATTTGATTGGAAGAAAAAAATGCTCACATTATTTGTAGTGTTGGAAAATACATTGTCCCTTGTCAATTATTTCCTTATGAAAAATGCTCACATTATTTCCAGTGTTGGAGAACACACTATCCCCTGTCAATTATTTCCTTATGAAAAATGCTCACATTATTGCACTGTTGGAAAACACACTGTCTCTTGTTATATATTTCTCTATGATATTTTTTTTATCCGTACACACCAACAATGTAATGAAGTCCACCTTAAAATTTTAGAACAACTATTTGGTACAGTAAAAATGGCAATTCGCTTTCTTCATTTGATTGGAACAAAAAAATGCTCACATTATTTGTAGTGTTGGAAAACACACTGTCCCTTGTCAATTATTTCCTTATGAAAAATGCTCACATTATTTCTAGTGTTGGAAAACACACTGTCCCCTGTCAATTATTTCCTTATGAAAAATGATACATTATTGTAGTGTTGGAAAACGCACTATCCCCTGTTAGATATTTCCTTATGATTTTTTTTTTATTCATACACACCAACAATGTAATGAAGTCCAAATTAAAATTTTAGAACAACTATTTGGTACAGTAAAACTGACATTTCAATTTCTTCATTTGATTGGAACAAAAAAATGCTCACATTATTTGCAATATTGGAAAACACACTCTCCCTTGTCAATTATTTCCTTATGAAAAATGATCACATTATTTCCAGTGTTGGAAAACACACTGTCCCTTGTCAATTATTTCCTTATGAAAAATGCTCACATTATTGCACTGTTGGAAAACACACTATCCCTTGTTAGATATTTCCTTATGAATTTTTTTTGACTCGTACACACCAACAATGTAATGAAGTCCACCTTAAAATTTTAGAACAACTATTTGGTACAGTAAAAATGGCATTTCACTTTCTTCATTTGATTGGAACAAAAAAATGCTCACATTATTTGTAGTGTTGGAAAACACACCATCCCTTTTCAATTATTTCCTTATGAGTTTTTTTTGTTTCGTACACACCAAGAATGTAATGAATTCCACCTTTAAATTTTAGAACAACTCTTTGATATAGTAAAAGTGACATTTCACTTTCTTCATTTGATTGGAACAAAAACATGCTCACATTATTTGTAGTGTTCGAAAACACACTGTCCCCTATCAGTTATTTCCTTATGAATTTTTTTTGTTTCATATACACCAAGAATGTAATGAAGTCAACCTTAAAATTTTAGAACAACTCTTTGGTTACAAAAAAATGACATTTCACTCTCTTCATATGATTGGAACAAAAAAATGCTCACATTATTTATAGTGTTGGAAAACACACTATCCCCTGCCAATTATTTCCTTATGAAATGTTTTTGTTTTGTACGCACCAAGAATATAATGAAGTCCACCTTCAAATTTTATAATAAATCTTTGGTACAATAAAAATGGAATTTCACTTTCTTCATATGTTTGGAACAAAAAAGTGCCCACATTATTTGCAGTGTTGGAAAACACATTGTCCCTTGTCAGTTATTTCCTTATGAAAAGATTTTTTGTTTTGTATGCACCAAGAATGTAATGAATCCCACCTTCAAATTTTAGAACAACTATGTGGTATAGTAAAAATGGCATGTCACTTTCTTCATCTGACTAGAACAAAAAAATGCTCACTTTATTTGCAGTGCTGGAAAACACACTATCCCCTATTAGTTATTTCCTTATGAATTAAATTTTTATTTTTCAAACATATGAAGAAACTAAAACACAATGTTTATTCTCAAACTTTTTATAAACTTTTAAAGTGAATTTCATTGCATTCCTACTATGTAAATAGCAAAAGATTTTTTATTACATTCTTATTATTTTGTAAAATTACAAATTGGAAAACACTGTGTTACGAAACCTACAACCCGTGTACTATTGTAAAACTGTCTACAAGCAATAACCCAATTGGTTAGTCACCCCCCAGGTCAATTTGATTAGTTTTATGTATCCTCCACCTACAACTCATCCCTGAGCTCTCTACCCTTAAGCTTAGAACAAACACAATCATAACACTCACAACCCACTTTGTTTTTCCAACCTATAATTATTTTTTGCATTTATTTTTTCATCTTATGAGGAAATTAAAACATAATATTTACCTAAATAAAATTTGTGGTAAATTTTGAAGGTGCCTTTAATTACATTCATACTCTCTAAATAGAGAAATGTTTTCATTACAATAATTGTAGGGTGGAAAACACTGGGTGTTGTGAAACCTACAACCCACATATTTTTGTAAAACCCTCTACACGTAACAACCCAATTGGTTAGTCACCCCTTAGGTCCATTTGATTAGTTTTATGTATCACGCAATTGTAAATCCTCCCCGAGCTGTCCATCCTTGAGCTTAGAACAAGCATAATCATAGCACTCACAACCCCATTGTGTTTTCTAATCATATCATATGGTTAACTAATTTCTATTTACTAATTTTAGGCTTTCATATTGTATCTTTATGAACCTAGTGTTGCATTGATAAAATTAGATTTGCATACTTCTTGGAGCATTAAAATTTGTAATAGTTCATCTTATTTTAACAATATATAATTCAAACCTATATATTCCCCCTATAAATGAGCCACCCCTTATTGACATAAATCCTCACCATTTCATTGCTCCACCTTCTTTACTCACTTACCCTTTGGTACCATTTCCTTTTTCAAAAAAAATTCTATTTCTTGCAAGCCCCTATCAAGTAACCAAATTTATTTTATTCCATCCAAACATAACCAATGATCCTATACAAATCATGGTGACCTCCCTAAACATGTCCTATCCATTCTTTTAGAATCTCAATTGATCATCCTACTTCCTCATGCGAATAAGAAAGGTCCTAAGCATTGTCATTCAACACATCTCTCTTGTGTATATCATTAAGTGCTAGTTCATTTTGCTAATCAATGCAAAGCACTAAAACATAAATACAACACCTAATTGATATAGATTTCATCACTATCTTCTAATAATGTACCCCTTCCTTGTTCATATGATGATAACATTAATTTTCTAGATGAACCCAAAAAAATTGTGGCACGTCTTTTGTCAATAATACAATTTTTTTCCTACTTGTTACATAGAATTTGTGTTAGTATACACATATTATTAATACTTTATGTGATTTATAACCATTTAGGTATATTTTGAGTGTATATTTATATATTTTGAGGATGATGCATAAAATTAAGAATTACCACTATCTTGTGAATCCAACATTTTTGAAATTCAATTTCTTCTTTGTAATACTTCAAATACTAGTGCATGTGATTGAGACCATCTCTCTTTTTTCCACTCCTAGTTTCATGTTTCTTTGGATGTTGATATAGGACAATAACATTACCTACACCACATCATTTCTATGCTCTAAGTCATATTTGTCCATTATCACCCATGCATTTTCTTCTTTTTGTTATGAAATTTTATTTTTGCATACCTTTGTTTACTTGTTACTTGTTATGTGGTACTTATTTTATCCTTTACTTGTTGCCATTTAGTAGTAGCAAATTCAAGTTCATACTTTTTTTAAGTAATAGCACTACAAACTATCTTATGTTAGCAAAAACACGGCCAACCATATCAAAGCTTTTAAGCAATTATATTTTTTTAAAGAACAAAACATTCAGCCACAATGTAGTAAGATGCTTTGGGGAGAACATAAAGTAGATAGGGAAAAAGGCATTTGATCTATTCTTTAAGAGGATAAAATTTCATACATGAAACAATTATCTATTGATAACATTAACTTTACATAGATTAGATGTAAAAATATGAGCTACATAGAAGGGTTGTCATCCCCAAAGATTTTATACAATTCAAGATCATAGAAATAAGGAAGATATTCCTCTAATAGGAAAAAAAACCCTAAATGACAGCGATTGATTCTCTACAATGAGATGTTTTATGCATTTACAATAGTTTCAATGAGTTCAACATTTTTAGATCTCTCATTTTCTTCACAAATCTTAGGCAAGGCTTCCTTTATATTGTGAATGCTTTCAAGTTTGAAGTTTGCTTCCTTTATAAACAAAAAATGCCACAAAACTATCCTTGCTTTATCATAACCTGCAAAGCTTGAAAAAGGAAAAAGTCAAACAACATATTATTGTAGAAAAAAGGTCTAGAGCTTGATAAATCTCTATAAAAGAATGAAAACCTATCTCTCACAAGATAAATACTGAGCATAAGCTTTGATATAAAGAAAGAAAGACATACTACTCAAGTCCACAAATATCTAAAGAGTGGTCAATGGGACTTGTACATATAGAATAAACACACCAAACATTACAAATCCAGACATATGACTAAAAAAAATATGAAACTTGTTAAATCTATGTCAAAGAATGAAAACCCACTTCTCTCAAGATAATACTAAACAAAAAATTATTATAAAAAGAAAAGAAAAAAATGATACTCAAGCCGACAAATATTACTTCATATTCAAAACCCAACATTTCCAAGAGAAGATCGAAATAACATAAAAATATATAATAAAAACAGAGCTAATGGGAATGATAAGAGAAAAGTCTCCAACTTGGATGAAATAACAAACAGAGCTAAAGATCAAAATAACATAAAAACATATAATAAAAATAGTACTAATGAGAATGATAAGAGAAAAGTCTCCAACTTGGACGAAATAACAAACAACATCTGTCCTCCTATTTTTATCTTCTATTACCTGCTGCTATTTTTATAGGTTCTACTATGATTTTAGGCATAAGTTTTGGATTCTTGTTGTACCAGTAAGATAAGCAAGTCATTGTAACTATTTGGTTTTTCTTTTGTTTGAGTAATTTTTTATGTTCCTTCATGTACATTTGGATCCTTTCGATCTTCTTTCAATGATGCATAATCCGGATAAAAAATGTTTACCTAATAAAAAACATTCTATGTTAGAATGCTTCCAGTTCATGTATTTTTTACGTAGTGTACTTTTGAGGCTCGACTTCTCTCTCAATTAGTACTTCAAAAATCTGATCCCTCATGCACTTGATTTGTCTGTAGAAAGTCTTATTCGCGGATGTCTACCTTCTCTGGACCTTTTCAAAAGTTGCCTCTAAGCTCAGTCAATACTGCTTTAAAGAGAGCATTATAGGATCCCACCCAAAACTACAGAATATGTAACATAGCCATAACACAAATAATAGGTCACCGTTATTTTTAGAGTGACCACCTACTAGAGCCGACATTGTAGGTATTAGAGGGGAATGTGTAATATGAGTTAAAATAAGGTGATGGCTCTACAAAATTTTCCCAAAACAATAAAAAGCTATACATATAAAAAAATAAAAAATTATTCACCTCATGTCCATCCGTGCGAGGCATTTCTTTGTCCATCAAAACAAGATCATATGTGCTTCTATGCTTGAAGTAATCAACTACGATCTTTCCATTTTTTGCTTCTTCACATTGAAGTTTAAGATTCTCAAGAACTTTCCCCAAAATTATTTGCCCATAACAAAATCACAAGCAAAATTTGCACCAAAAAAATCACAGAAGTCCTCTGCCAATAGGTTTTGGAGAAACTGACTGAAAAAGTTGGGAAAATGTCAACATTTAACTTCTAAAAGTGCATTACAAATTACAACAGTTTCACATTTTTAAAAATCAGTAGGTTAAAATTTAAAATGATGTTGTGGTAATATCATACCTTGCTGTTGGAGCTGAAAAATCCACCATTGACAGCTATTTTGATCTTTCTAGCATTTCTCTCGGCAATGGATGGACCTGGAAAATAAAAAAACATAAACTATTGCCGCGCAATAAATTATATTATTCATTCATTTTTCAAATTGAAATTCCCGCTTGATTTTCAAATTTCAAATTCTCGCTTGAACTTGTTGTCCATCCGTCGGTCAACTTGTCGTCCGTCCTCACCATCTGTATGTCTCCTTCTGTTAAGTTGTTAAGTTTTATGACGGTTCATTTTGTCCATCGTGTGGGATGGGTGATGGGATGTTATGGTATAATATTACATGTACATAGGTTCTTTTTGTCTAGGAATCGACTTTCTCCCTTTATTATTGGAATCATTTGATTTGTAATTTTTTTTGTTGGGTTGGTCAATCACATTCTATAATTTAAATATATTTCTTTCTATTTTTATAGTTTGCATTTAATAGTATATTTTTAATAATTAAAAATCATTATTTATCTGTTTTCTTATTGGTAAAAATAGTTGTATAATTTATTTTTCTTTTTTAACAATTTGAAAAATTAAAATAATAATACATAGATTTGAGCGAATATTTTCACATTAAATACAAATTTCAAGAACTTTGCTAGTGGGCTGCCCAATCAGTACATGGATACAAAATAAATCAACTCATGGTTAATGCATTAAATGACATGTGTTTTCGCAAACTTCTAATAATCTCGCATTTCATTCTTTGCAATTATCTTTAAAGTAGGAAGTGCAGAAAGCTCTAAGCTCAGAGAAGCTTGAATGTAATAGCGTAGCTTAAGCTCTTATAGTTGATTGTTTGTTTTGAAAAGGTCAACCATAAGATTTCTGAGATTAATTTTTGTCATGTGATTAAACATTGTTTAGCATGGCAAAAATTTAATTGTCTTATTTATGTTTATAATTAAATCTGTGTTTTACGGGTTTTTCTTGTTTGTTTCTATGATTTTTTTCTACTGAGAAAATTCATTGCTTTTTCAACTAGTTCTAATCCTTTGATTTTTTTGGACTGGTTTCTCTAAAGCCATTCAACGCATAGGTACAAAGAGAATCGAAGCAAGGGAAAATATCAATACTATAAGAAACTAGTATTGAGTCTCAACACATAACTGGGTAAGTATTAAAACCGTGACACCTGATGGAGGTGGACGAGCATGGATCAATCAGGGGAACACATTTCTACACACAGTTTCAAAAACACACAGATTTAGAACACACAAGTTTTCCTAACACGTGTTGCTACGCTCCATTGCTAATTATTTTCTTACATAAATTATTTACATCAATCCTCTTTTATAGAGGTGTTGGAAGTTTCTAGATTATCATCGATATCTTCCTAGACTCTTCTTGCACCGACAGTCATCTTTCTAGACTCTTCTTTACCATCGAATTCTCTGGACTCTACATATAATGAGATAGGTGGTTACAAGTGGTAGAAATTAATTCCAACATTTCTCCCCCTTAATTTCTACCACAAACCAATTGCTCTGAATAATCATGCCATGATCTAGTACAGATGGGTCCTAGCCTAGAGCCTTGTTAGGTACCCATTTACAACTACTAATTGTGTCAATGGAACATTATTCTTTGCAAATTCTTTTCCTTTGTCTCTAACAAAGTCTGTGGACTTCCTCAAATTCTTTTCTTCCATAGCTTCAATCAACTCTCAATTCTAATGTCATTCTTTCTCTTCTTGATGATCTTCATGCCTGATGATGCCTTTGTCTTTGTCTCTCAAACCTTCAATCTGTAATTTCCTGAAAAATTTCCATCTATCGATGCCTTGCCAAAAGTATTTGTTGCGTCTTCAAACTTGCCATGATTGCTGTCATCTTTCACATGCGAACTTTATACTTGAACAAATTCTTGATCATACCTGTAATTTTCTGCCAACTAGATCTATAAGCCCATCCACAATCCATTTTCATACAACATGCCATAGAATCTTTCTTTGATGCATTATTCCAGCATTTCTTTTCACAATGATTTTTCAAACCACACACACTGCAAGGGTGTAAGTCCCAACATTTGTCTTTCATATAACCTTTCCTATTACAATGCAAACATTGCATATTTTTCCTTCCTTGATATGATTTGCTTGTACTTGAAACATTTGTATCATTCTTTCCTCTAACTATGTCATACCCAAGACCTTTATACCTTTGCCTCATTGTTGGTTTAATTGGATCTTTTATTCCTTGTTCATTCTTTCCCAAACCTTCACCTTTATAACCCATCTTTTTCATAAGTTTGAGACCAATGTTTTCTTTAACTTTTGCAAAATCAAAATTATCACAACTGACAAGATTATTAAACTCATCAACATGTTTATCTCTATCATAAATAGCTTCAGCAAAATCACTTTTATCAAATGACAAACACAAATCTTCTGTACTACATGAAACATTACATGTTGATTTCTTTGCCTTCAAACATTCATTCCCTTCATTCAATCTTGATATTTCTTTTTTATATAAACTATTCTCTTCTTGTAATTTCTTCATCTTTTCTTCTAGGTCATCAACCAACTTCACTCTTTGTTCTAGTTTTTCATTTCTTTTATTAATCTCATCAAATAATTTTAACTTTTCTTCTAACACTTTATTTTCCTCTCTAAGTTTGCTCGATTCCTTCACTTGCCAATTATGTACTTCTTCCACAAACTTTAGCCTATCCTCTAGCTCTTCAATTTTCTCTTTATAATCACTAATTTCATTTAAAAGTTTACATTTTTCTATTGACCTTTCATTCATAATTGCAAACCATTTCTTTCTCTCTTTCATTGATTCTACATTTAAGAAATCTACTTCAAAAAGTAAATTTGCATTTTCTTTCAACACTCTTTTACCTTGCTTTCCCATTGCAATGAACAATTAAACTCGCCTTAATCTCTTGATTTAGAAAAAACACAGAAATATTTTAGACACAAAAATATTTACCAAAATCTTCTCTTGTTTTCAATACCGTTATTTGATAGCAGCATGTACCTCTTCTTCCATAATTTCTTTTCTACCACTATGATTGATCAACAATTGTGGTTGTGCTTCAAATCTATCAATGAACTTTAGTCTTCAGACCTCTTATAATTTTCTTATGCCTACTGGCTCCCCCTTAGTCTCTACAGCGATCTACTCAACAGCTTCACAAATCATAACTTTCATGCTATCTCACTGATTTTTCTTCTCTTCCTCTTCTCAAACACCTACTTTTAATAGAGACAATAGAGACAATAGAGACAGCTCATACAATTTCACATACTTCAATATTAGACTTGTAGTGGTTACTCCTTAGAACAATTGTCATTCATTTTTTTTTTATATTAGACAACCATTTTGTTTACAGATAACCTTGACTCTCTTCACACAAGATCAATCTACAATCAACACTATCTTCTTTAGATAACATGTACCCAGACAAATCACTATTAACTTTTAATCTTCAGAAATATGATTCAAACATACAAACAATAGTTCTCACCTTTAATAGATTCTGCAAATTCTTTATACGCCTTTAGGTGAAAATTATTTATACGCCTTTAGGCCTCCAGGATTTCACATAATAAGGCAACTTGGGTGATTTATAATCTGCCAATGATTCAGCCTCCCTTTACAACAACAACTTCATATATCCAGATCAACAACAATTAACATTCTCCGACAAATTCCCTTAGCAGCGATTGTTTCAGCTATCTCCTGCAACCCACGATCAATCTACTATCACCATCGGCTTTGATACCACTATGATGGAGGTGGACGAGCATGGATCAATCAGGGAAACACATTTCTACACACAGTTTCAGAAACACACAAATTTAGAACACACAAGTTTGCCTAACATGTGCTGATGCACTCCATTGCTAATTATTTTCTTACAAAAATGATTTACATCAATCTTCTTTTATAGAGGTGTTGGAATTTTCTAGATTATCATCGATATCTTCCTAGACTCTTCTTGCACCGACAGTCATCTTTCTAGACTCTTCTTTACCATCAAATTCTATGGACTCTACATTTAATGAGATAGGTGGTTACAGGTGGTAGAAATCAATTCCAACAACACCTTCTATTCAAATTGTAATATATTTCTTTGCCCACTCCCATGAAAGTATTGAAAATAAATGGTATGTTTCATGTATATTTGTGTTTGCTTCAAGTGATCGGATTTTTCTTTTAGTGGTGTTCAGTTACTCCCGCTTGTGTAGGGGTTAGGGTTACGTTGTTGGAAAGGAACGAAAAGGGAAGGAATTTAGGGTTGCCCTCATTTATAAGGTATTTCATCATGTCACACCTTTAAGCTTTCCCTCTCATCCCTCAGTACATATGAGTGGACTGTTTTCTGATTTCTATTTTTTTCTTTAAAATGTGAGAGTTTACGCTATCTTTATTTAAATAATATATTTTTCGTGGTTTGAATCTTTTGTTATTTTAAATTTATTTGGTTTTCTTGAAATTTCATGGCCACAATGTATTATTTCATCATTTTGTTTTTCTTGCATTTATTTACATGTCATTAAATGACGATGTCTTTTATGCATTTGTTGTGTTTTCTATTGAGTAGACACACCCATGTAAATTTTTGAGACTCTTCCAGCCTTAGAGACATGCCCAAGTTTGTGTTTAGCAATAAAAAGGATAATAGGACTTAATTTTTAGTGACCTCGCACAATGTTTCATTCAATGCACCAAGCTCCCCCCTTCACATTTTCATTTCTCTATTGTCTTAGATTCATCCAAAACCTACAACCATTTTCCCTTCGTTCCCCACCCAAAACAAACTACATCATCGTATCACATCTTTTTCACAATAAATAATATGTTCTTCAAGTGTTTTCTATGAATTTGTTTTTAATTTTCCCAACCCTTATAGAATTTTATGAATGTAACCAAGAAATTTTTTTAGAGTGTTCTATGGCACATTTTCGCTCAAATGATGTTGCAAGAATTTTGACGTTTTGAATTTAGGATATGCAAGATTCAAAGAAAAAGAAAAAAAATCAAGTTAAATTTAATGCATAGACAACAATGATAAACTACAAAATTTAGGTTTTCTTACACATCTACATGAAATAAAACCCCTCTACAAACATATGAATTAATAACTAAGAATTGATAGAAAATATGAAGCAAGGATGCTATAGAGTTTCTAGGCTTGGTCACATAACACAACATGCAAAACCCCAAACACACAGAAAAATACAAATTGTTTAGGTTACACAAAGATTTTTCATAGAAAAATGTAGGGAAGTAGGATAATACCTCTATTCTTGATAAATTTCTGATCTAGTAAGTTTACATTTTACCAAGGGAATTTTTAATGAAGAGTGTTTAATGTAGAGAACAAATCAATGTAAAAAAGAACTGCAAGCCATAGAATACAGAGGCCCACTTGTGTTGCAATGTCTAGATATTCCCTTGTCAAACTCAAATGCACCAATTAAACCTTAACCATGCTTAAATGCACCAATTAAACCTTAACCATGCTTAAATGTACTTCATTAAACTTGGTTCATGCTAGAATGTACCCCATAAATTTTAAACCATAATCTCACCACATGTCTACTACAGTTATGGGATGTCTTATTGTAGTAAAGAAAAATTGAACCCAGGTTACATTCTTATCAATTACGAGTGTGCCACATTATCATTACACAACAAACACTTGGAAAAGTATATTCACACTTATATATCATAAAACCATACTTATACAAAAGCCATAATACATATCCATTAACATAAGAAAAATAAAGAAACCATGATTAGATTCAAGATAAATATCTACAAGCTATAGGATTCCTAAATACATGTCTTGTGAAAAAAAGGAAAACATTATTAGCCGAATTGGTAGCTACAATTCTCTATGAAATGGCACTGCCAATAAGTTAAGGAATGCTATGCTACTATTATATTGTATATCCATATCATTGGCTCTCCACAAGGATTCCTAATGTCATGAATGCCTTTGAAAAGAGGATCCTTTATAACATTATATATCTATATTATTTTAGGAAAAGTTACTTGAAGATAAGAGACGAGAATTAGGACCATATTTTAAATGAAGTACATTAATATAAATTCCCTATATATTAATTTCAGAATTTTCGAATTCATGTTACATATATATCACATATTTTATTAGAAAAGTTACCACCATGGCTTATCTTTTATTCTATTGATAAAACTTCTTTACAAGTATATATTTCAATAATTATTGTTTTCTCTTCTTATTAGTACCACTCAGGGATTATAGAATATTTTTTTTGCTAATCATGCAAAAATTAGAAAATGATATGTTTATTAGTGTGTTTCTTTATATCTTTCATGGTGCTTTGACATCATATTTCAATGGTATTCGTACAGATTGTCTGAAATTTTCACTTCTAATATTCATTAAATGTAAATTAGTTTGTTTGTGGTTAAAAAATCATAATACCTTTGTACATCCAAAAAATCACTCTATTTTATAACATGAAATGATATAATTAAGTAGATATCATGTAATTTTTTAAACTTGCTTAATCCACATTTGTCTAGCTATTAACTTAAAATCAATTTTCTTCTCAAATAATTACCTAGATTAAAGGTACATCTGATGTATTTGGGAACTTATTCATCTCAATTCAAAAGCATTATCTTCACTCTAAATGTACATATAGCCTAGTGTTTCCTCCACAACTTAGTTAGGAATGTAAAGTATAACACTACTAATAGTAGAATATAACAATAATGACAAATTAGATATGCACCTAAATAACACCTAGTTTTAAACTTGTAATAAGGATGAGTACTTTTAATTGCAGAAGAGGGAAAAGGTCAATACAAGTGTAGTCAATTGTTTGACAACAAAGCACAAGGTGAGATTCTACAATCAAGCTTCTCCTTTCTTTGCAATGGCATATAATTTTCTCAATATAGTAAATGTAAAAAAAGTTAGAAAAAATAGAACTTTCATTCTTGCAATGTATGTACAAATTATGCCTCGCAAAATTTGTAGAGCATAAAGGAGAAGGTTGATTCCAGAACCTTACCTTTTACTTTGTTGTCAGACAATTGACTACACTTGTACTATAATGTACCTTTCTTTCTCGCTGCAATTAGAAGTATTCCTTCCTGTTACAAGGACTAAATAGACAAATGAGTATAGAAAATGGGATGCTATGTAATTCGTAAACATGAAATAGTTCCTAAGTAGGAGGTTACTATTGCAATCATTAGATTATCAAAATGCTACAAAGAGAAATATGCATTATTGCAATCATTTGATAGGCAATTCCCTTGTAATGTTTTGCTTGATTGGCCAATAACATTGTATAATTTAAATATAGGTTTTTCTAGTTCTATAGTTTGAATTTAAGAACATATTTTTAACTTTTACAAATTATTATTTATTTGTTTTCATATTTTTAAGAGTAGTTATATAATTCATTTTCCTCTTTATTTAAGCAATTTGAAAAATTAAGATGACTTAGCTAAATTTGGGTGAATATTTTGGAATTAAATGCAAGTTGTGAGAACTTTGATAAGAAAGTTACTATTATATTCATTTGATTTGAATTTGTTTTGCTAGGCTAGGCAATCATATTATATAATTTAAATAAATTTTTGTTTTTATTTCTATAGTTTGCATTTAAGAATATTTAGAAATTATTATTTATTTGTTTTCCTATTGGTAAAAGTAGTTGTATAAATCATTTTCTTTTTAAGAATCTAAAAAATTAAGATAACAGAGATAGATTTGAGAAAATATTTTTGCATAATTTACTGCAAATTGTGAGATATTTATTGATAGGCTGGTGACTCAATGTGGTGGCTACAAAATCACTCGATGCTTACTTAATGTATTAAATGATATACATAGATTTTTTTTGAACAATTTAGTAAAATTAAGATGACATAGATAGATTTGTAGCATGTGTTTCCACTGCTTGTAATAATCTTATGTCTCATTCTTTGCAATTATTTTACAAGTTATAGAGCAAAAAGAAGTGCAAAAATCTCCTAGCTTAGAGAAGCTTGAACGAAATAGCATAACTTAAGCTTTTATAGTTGTTTGTTTGTTTTGAAAAGGTCAACCATAAAAAAATTGAGATTGATTTTTGTCCAAGCTGATTAGGAATTGTTTAACATCAAGGAAATTTATTTTTCTTATTTTTTTTTATAATTCAAACTTTATTTTAGGGGTTTTATTTGTTTGTTTCTGTGACCAATGACATAGTATAGGTTAAATACACTCAATCCATACAAATTTGAGGTATATTTAACCCACTAAGCATCAATCCCAATAAGATCATTCACTATAAACAAAGACAAAGAAGCCATTAAAACTAACATTTTAAATCATGAAAGCTTGAAAAACCTCTAAACTAAGACATTGAAACTCATTCTATTGGGGGAGTGGTGTCACATTGATACATAATGGAAACCCTTTCCCAAGCCCTTGGATAATGAGCTTGTTTCAATCAGCTTTATTGAAGAAAATTGATGAAAGCATTGTGAGATGCATGATAAAATATGATTTAAAGCTATCTAAATGAAGTCTAAGCTCAAAAAGATTCAAACCCTAATTACACAATACTAAATGGATGCATTTATGTTATCATGGAAGCCATTAATTGAAGCTAAGCTAATATGATGCAATTAAAATAATTTAAAATAAAGTTAAATGTGAGTGCAAATGCAAGTGATTTTAACAGCATAAGTTTGATGTTAATATCTATGGATCTATTTGTCTCCAAATAGTGACCTATTTATAGGAGAGAAAATGAGAAATAGAGGGTTGAGATAAAAAAGGGTAATCAATGGTCAAGGATGGAAGAAGTTGGAGGCATGGATCATGGATTCTCATCAACTGATGAGAATGAAAGATGAGATTTTAATCAAGGGTTAATATTCCTTCAAACAAACACACTTTTGATCTATATAAGAGGTCAGAAGTTAACTTGCACAAGAATTTTTTTAGTTAACTTGCATATGAAGCTAGGTAAGAATATTCCATTTTTCAAATGAGAGAGAATATTCTCATGGGTGAGGAAAAAAGGATAATTTAGCAAATTAAAACAAAGTTTAATTGTGTAAAAGGGGAAAGAATATTCCATCTGGAGAAATGCGCAAAGGAGGAATATTCCCTTGCAAGTGGGGAGGAATTAGATTTATTAGTAATTGATAATTAAAACAAAGTTTTAATTATGTCAATTACGGGAATTGAATGATATTCATTAAATAAATAATTTAATGAAAAGGGGAAAGTGATGATATTTAATTAAATGACTTAGGGTTATTTAATTAAATAAGAGGACTTATGGATTTTAAATTAAATAACTTGATGTATTTTAATTTATAGGACGAAATGTTAACATGAAAGGGGATAAATTAACCTAATTAAATTAATTAGATTAATGAATGAAAATGATGCAATTAATTAAATAGCTAGGCTAGTTTAATAAATTAAGAGAAAAGAGGATGGGTTTTAGGACGAAATATTGTTAGTTAGCCAATGTGATCCATCGAGACATTTGTAGGTGTCTACAGTTTCTATGATTTTATTGTATTGAGAAAATTGTGCTTATAGTCTCTTGAGGCTCCCACTATTTTTTTTTTTAATATGTAATTTTTAGTCTCTGTACAAATGAAAGTTTTCTGAACTTGTGTACTATTTTGAAATTATCCTTTTAGCAATTTATTATTACCATTGTATTATATATACTTTTAATTTACTTTAGTCTTACTAGAATTGTATTATACTCTTAATTCACTTAATAAACATGATCAAAGTTACATGTAAAGTGTTCAATAACAATCCATAACAAAAAACTAACTCCTGCAACTCTTTTGATCAACTTTATTGTTGTTTTTCTAGAAACCCATAAAATTGTACTCATTTGTCTAGTTAGTCCTTCTTATAGGAAATAATACTTTTAATTGCAGCAAGAGCCAAAGGTGGATACTAGTACAACTATAGTCAATTGTCCAACAACAAAGGACAAAGTGAGATTCTTGAATGAACCTTCTCAGGAAATTTATTGCAATGGCATAAAAATTCTTGCACATATTACATATCAAAAAATTTATTGCAAAAATAGAACTTTCATTCTTGCGATATATGTAGACCTTATGTCTTTTAGAAAATTGTATAGCATAAAGGACAAGGTTGATTCAAGAATCTCACCTTCTACTTTATTGTTGAACAATGGATTACACTTGCACTAATATGGAATTTTTCCTCCTCCCGCAGTTCAAATTATTCCTTCCCATTATAAGGACTAATTAAAAAAATGATACAATAAAGGACATATGCTATGCAATTTATAAGTTCATGAAATAGTTCCTACCGATAAGAAAGTTAGTATTGCAAGCATTTGATTAGAAAAAATCTATAGAGACAAATATGCATTAACCATGTGTATTTTAAGATCAGATGTGGCAATCAATATAATATCATTTTGTAGCCATCATACTGAATTATCAATTCACCAAGAAAGCTCTCACAATTTTTATTAAATGCCAAAATATTTGCCCACATTTTAGTGAAAAATGTAAAACTTCATGTTATAGCACTTAATGCATTAACCACCCATTGAGTGATTTTGTAGGCACCATACTGAGTTGGTAGCCTGCTATGAAAGCTCTCACAATTTGCATTTAATGTGAAAACATTCACTCATGTATGCCATTTTAATTTTTTAGATTGTTAAATTTTTTTTTATACAACTACCCTTAACAATAGGAAAATAGATAAATAATAATTTCTAAATATTAAAAATATGCTCTTAAATACAAACTATAGAAATGGAAAGAAATATATTTAAATTATACAATGTGATTGGACAACCCAACAAAAAAGATTCTCATTGAACTTGTTCCAAAGGAAAACAAAACTACATGAAAATAATATTTCATGTTTATGAATTAGATATCATATGTCATTCACTTTACTCATTTGTCTAATTTGTCCTTGTAATAGGATTAAATACATGAAATCGTAGCAGGAGGCAAAGGTCCTTATCAACAAAAAATTATTCAATTATTTAACAACAAAGTATGAGGTGAGATTCTTGAATCAAGCTTCTCCTTTCTTTGCAATGCCATAAAAATTCTTGCGACTTGCATTTATCAAAAAAATACAACTTCCATTTATTCCAATGTATATAGAAATTATGTCTTTGAGAAAGTTTTAGAACATATTTTTCTTTGAGCACACTAGAAAACAATCAAATAATACCACTTTAAACTTTTCCTAAATTTCTTGATCACCTCTAGTTGAAAGTGAGTAGATCATGATTTTCTATCATTGCATATAATGCATCAAAATTTTAATATACGTTCATATGAAATCCCATTAGTATGTTGAAAAATTCCATACTTTATGCATTTTAAACTATAACAATATCATAGTACTTTCATGACCTACCTACAAGACTTGTATGCCATAAAATTTACAGTATCAATTTTGTGGCCCAAGAAGACAAGGGCTAAGGAGCATAATCAGGTAAGCCCCCAAAAAATGAGACAAAGAAAAATGCCATCCATTGGCCATACAAACATCATAATTCAAACACCAACTTTTCATTCCACTAATACAAAAACTTACTTTTCTTCAAAGAAATCAAGATAGCAAACATCACAAATGATATAATTTGACAGTAATCAATTTGCAAAGCAAGTGCAAACATGCAACATTGATGATGCGCTAAAAACAAGGGCCTATATAGATTAAACACATTTACCTATAATGTTAGATATTATTTATTTTACTCATTAGAACTACTACTCAAAAATCCCTACACATCAATTGAACTATGAAATGGAACTATTGATTACTTCTTAAGTTGCCTTCAAAACATGAAATAGAATAAATTAAACCATACAACTATGAACTATATCCTCATACTCTATATAAACTACACAAAGTACATGACCTTGAAGTATATCTACGTAGAATGCGATTATCTACAAAACCAAGTACAACCCGCAATGAAGTTGGATTTTGGGGAGATGTCTTTTGTATTTGTTGGCTATCCAAATGGTTGAAAATAAAAATATGCCTTTGGTCAACAAAAACATGGAGAAAGCACTTGAACTTCAATGATTCAACCCATACAAAATCATACTCTATACTATTTCATGACACAAACCCTCTAAGTGGGCACTTTGAACCACTTCTAAGAATTGAAACACAAAACATCAATTACCAATGGCCAATAAGATTACAACAACTTAAAAAAATGATTAGAAATAACAAAAAATGCCAAACTATCCATGTTATAAAAAGACAAAATCTAGATAATAACATCAAAAATTGCATTCATAGGATCAGTAGACATGTAAAATAGACATCCGCTCTAATTAACATCCAATTCTTCTATTAATCAATTAAAACAATTTATTGATTAATTCCCTAGCTTCATCGTACTTAATTAAATAAATCAAATTATTTAGTTAAGTCCTTAAGTTCTTCTTATTTGATTCAATAAATCAAAATGATTTAAATCAAATATCAAAAACCCCTAAAATCCTCCAAGTTAATTAATCTAAATTAATTAACCTCTAATCATAATCACCCATTCTCTAGCTTTTGACTCAACTTGAGTCAAATCTAAACTCTTAACTAACCCACCCACTTGCACCAATAAATCGTTTCTTTGATTTATTATTTCTTCTAATTTCCTCCAACTTGGCATCTTTGATGGAATATTCTTCAAATTTGAATCTTCCCTCCAAAGGACTTGTCCCTTCCAACAAAGCATTAAATGCTCTTACACATCTCTTACATGTCTCTTACACAAGTCAAATTGGCATTAACTCTCTTCTTTCATCCCCCCTTAACATGTCATTTCATCAAAATTCAAATTTTAAATTGGCACATTGACCAAAATGCATACAACCATCATCCTCTCACATCTTGATAAGTGGCATCTTGTCATTGGCTCATGAATGATCCCACATTCATCCAAACCTCTCAATCATCCAACCTTAAATCTATAAAAGCAAAGCATTTCTACAACAACAGGATTACAACACAAATTGATTCACAATCTTAGTATTGGCATTAACACACTTACATCTTGGCAATATTGCTTATTAGGGGGTGGGAAAGGGCTTTCTTTCTACATCATAAGGAGCACCACTCCCACTATGAAATAGAGTGTGGTCATGCTTTTATGTGCTTTCGTTTAGCTATTTAGATCAAATTTTTTTTTCTTGTTTGCATATACACCAAGATCAAGAATTTCATAGGAGCATTGCATTTGCCTTGTTTGGATTGACTAATGTTAACGTTTGTCATGGTTTGAGCAAGATTGCAAATCAGTGTTCACAGGATCAAAGAAGAGAATTTCAACTGTGAATCAACAATAAGATTTCACCACCTTAAGAACTTAATTAGAAATAATAAACTAAATCAAACTAAATCTATGAGTCCAAAAAAGAAAAAAATATTGTCACCAGTACACATTTATGAAAAAATAATATAGGACATGCCAAACTATCCATATACAATTTGCTAGGTGTTGTATTTCAACAAGGACACTAGAATATTCAAAGACAAAGAAAGACAAATATATTATAAGTTCTACTGAAATCAAATTTCCCAACATTGAAAAATCGCATATGTTGAATATGCCACTCTACATTAAAATAATCAATGATTCCAAAGTATGCCACATCACATAAAATTTGAACTAATAAACCATTTCCATACATATAAATATTGTCACAATTAGAAGAATGACTTTTCTCACTTAGAATTGCATTTACACAAATTTGGGAACTAGTCTACAAAAGATCTCAAATAGGCCCAATAGGTTTCATCATTAATGTCCTTGTTGACATGAATATTATACAAAAGGCATTGCAAAATTAATTAATAAAATACAAATAATAGTTGTTTCTATCAAAAGACACTGAGAATATAGAAATGCATTCCAAAAAGGGATGATATGACCCAATATTATTGTAGGAGTTGAGAAAATACAACTTCACAAACCCCGAAGATCACCTGCATGCAAATAACATGTCACAAAAGAAGAGATGGAGACAAACAAGAAAGGGTTCTCTGAAAATTGAAAATGTATATATCAAAAAGAATGAGAGAATGAATTGATATGAAATACAATGGGATCAATCCTTATAAAAAGGAGATCATGTAAACCCTAATAAAACCCTAATAGGAAAAACCCTAATAGAAGCCCTAATAGGAAAATATTTAATAATTAATATAATTATTAAATGTCACTTTATGCAAACTAACGTGAAATATTAAGAAGGGAATAAAGGTAACTTAATCAACATAAGTAAGTTAAGAACTTTACTCTAACACCCCCCCTTAAGATGAACAATAGTGCAACTACAAATAAATACAAGAAAGCAAAGGTAACTACAGTGCAAGAAGGCAAACATGGGTCCCGACAACTAGGCCAGATCAGGTACCCAAATACAACCAAATCTCTGTAAAGAGGAGAAATAAAGAAAACCTCATGGGAAAAAGCTCTACTCCAAAAAAAGATGTAGAAAGCCAAGAAGAAGAACATCACTGAAGTAGAAGAAGCTGCAAACAACTGTCGAAAGATGACTACTATGGTGCTGAAGAATCTCCGCTGAAGATGGAAGATCCCTTCCAAGGCGAAACAAAGGAAGAATTAGCACGAACAATATAATAACCCCCTCATAATGTTGAACTGGGAGAGCTTGACAGATCCATTGAAATGATGTGAAACACCCTGTAGTGCATGAGGAAGAAGAAACAACATCCGAAAGTGCACAAGATAGCACCTGCAACTGAAAAAGTGGTGTGTAGAACAAAACACACATACATGATGCTGAAATCATAAGGACCCATTGTCGTCGTGGAGGGACACTCACCGGAAAAAGGTGTGATGGCAAACAAAGGAAAACTACACAACCCCCAATGGTATGGATTCACTGTCGTCATGGAGGGATACTCACCGGACAAAGATGTGATGGCAAAACAAAAGCAAACTACACAACCCTTCATGGCACTTTATAATATCAGTGCGAGTACAAAATATGGCACAACCGTATGTGCAAAATCCCCAAAAGATGCATGCACAATAGTGTGACACTTTCTCTCAGTGCGTTTACATAAAAAATAGCTTACAAATGGTGCTCAAAATGTCCTCAAAGGACAAAATGCTGGAAATACATGAAGAACAGCCAAAAATAAAGCATCCCATGCAAACAAAAAGTTTTCAAGAGCAAATATGTCCAGGTAATCCACCAAAGTGTGAAAACACAAATGACTGAATAAAATATACCTGGAGTGGAATCTAGAAAAATTGCATGGATGAAACTGAAGAGCTCTGAAATATGGTTCCAACGCCGCTGAGATTGCGAAAAAACGGTGAAACTGATCAAAAGTTATGAGCTTGGGACTGAAAATAGCCTCTTTGTCTTCAACTAGTTGTAGAATGCACCAATGGAAAAAATAAGTGATGAGACCCACACCATTGGAAAGATGAGAAAACCAGCTTTCCGATGATATCTCGTTTGCCAAAAAAGGATATTTTATGCCCAAGTTACGGCCTTTGGAAGAAAACAACTCCAAAGAGGGAAAAAGCCAGTGCTGGGTTAAATTTGACGGTCATACGGCCATTGTAGCAAAAAGACTGGATTAAATTTGATGGCCAAACGACCGTCACTGTAAACGTGCGATAGGGCATATTTTTTTTTTTTTTTTTAAATTATATAAAAATAACAAATAAAAGAAACGTTACAATAAAAAAAAAATTTGGGTGGGGCAGGCGCATGGGCCCACCCCCACTGCAGCCCATTTGCATGCAAATACACTGCGCAGGTCTATGTATTGTACACTGCATAGGTACTCTGCTGGCCTGCGCAGGGTCTCGGGCCCCAAAAAAAAAAAAATTCAAAAAAAATCCAGCATGCCCAAAAAAGGGGCTTTTTTTTTACTGTTTGAATTTTTTTAAATTTTTTTTTAAAAAAAGGCGGACGAAAATTGAATTGTCAAAAAAAAAAATTACTGGAAATTTTTCACAGATCTGCGTGCAGACGACGGCCGTACGGTCATACCCTAAAAAAAATTTGTCCTAAATTTCGACTTTGTCCAAAATGGATGAATGAACAATCGATTTAGGGGTTTTGGACTGCTGCAGACGCAATGGTGAGGTCTGTTTGAGCTGAAAATTCTTCAAAATTGCAGGTATGCCCTGGATGAAGAAAATAAACCCCAAACCCTTGAAGCTCAAAAAATCTTCAAAAACAAGAACAAGAAGCAGCAGGTGTGGAGCTCTGGTACCATGTAGGAGTTGAGAAAATACAACTTCACAAACCCCGAAGATGACCTGCATGCAAATAACCTGTCACAAAAGAAGAGATGGAGACAAACAAGCAAGGGTTCTCTGAAAACTAAAAATGTATATATCAAAGAGAATGAGAGAATGAATTGATATGAAATACAATGGGATCAATCCTTATAAAAAGGAGATCATGCAAACCCGAATAGGAAAAACCCTAATAGAAGCCCTAATAGGAAAATATTTAATAATTAATATAATTATTAAATGTCACTTTATGCAAACTAACGTGAAATCTTAAGAAGGGAATAAAGGTAACTTAATCAACATAATTAAGTTAAGACCTTTACTCTAACAATTATTGTGCAAGCTTTGAGTCAATTAACTAAAACAACACTATACAAAATACAAACTGTTCAAATAAACAAAGATTGGAAACAAGTTCTACAAACCATTCATGAAATGAAGACAATAGTCAACTTAGCACAAGTGAAATTGACTCAGATAGTGACATGGAACATCAAAACCCATCTGAAACCTTGATACATGGGTTTACTGAATCTAGAAACTTATACATAGGATGCAAGACAAAATCATTAAAATTGTACCTATAGAACATAATTATCTAATTGAAATCTTTAAAGAGAAATATTTTGAGGAAATAAATTTTTCAACACTATTCTTTGGCAAGCCACATGATGATGACATTGAAAAAATCTTCACGTATCATAAAAATAGACAATTTACACTCCTACCTGATACCATTAATAATACCATGTTGTAGCTCTTCGAGAAGAATTTGGTTTCCTTGCCTCCTATTAGAGCTCCTAATCCTACTAAGCCTTTACCTTCAAACTATAGACCAAATGCCTATTGTCATTTTCATCGATAAAATGGACATGATACAAAACATTGCAATTATCTTAAACATATTGTGCTAGACATCATTGCCTCTAATCATATGATAATTGGAGGTGTTAATGATCAACATAGGGTGATCCCACAATAGCGGTTTACAATTTTTGGTCAAACTGGACACTAAAATTATTATTTTTAACTAAATCTTCACATTCAGGCACCTATAGCAGATAAATCGTGGGGAATTTGAAGATGATGCGAACTAGAGTCTCGTCAAATTTTGTCTATACATTCTAAAAATATTTTTTTCAATTTTTTTTTAATCAGATTGCACTTCTTTTTCCATCTCCCAGGAAAACTAGTTTTTTTTAGAAGACAACATTTTAAAAAAGTGACGCACACCATATAATGCATAACTTTTTTTCCATGAAGGATAAAATTCTAATTCTTTCGAATTTAGATTTGTAACCTCCATATCTAGTGCTTCAACTTGGTTAGATAGTTTTTTATTGAATATTTTTTCTTTAATCAAGTTTCAAAGTCAAACCAATTACAATTTAGACATAGCATGACCTTATAACGCGTAACGTTTTTTGTATATATTGAAATTCTTTTTTTTTTGTTGGAACAAGGACTTCAATATCTGGTGCACTCATATTTTTCATTTTTTTTTTTATAATCTATTATTTTTCCACATGTGCAAAATAGAGACCTTCATTTTGATGAAAAACCTATGTTTAATAAAACTAAAAAAATAAATACTTAATAAAACTAAAACACATTAAAATTATATTCATTGGATAGCTCATTTTGAGGACTACCATAATAATTTCAAATAAATTTTAAATGGTTTCATTTGATCCCCCAAAAGGTAAATCAAAAGTGATTTTTTATCAACATTTTGATAGGTGTAAAGGAGACTCGTTTATAGGTATGGTTTAAAACTAGTGAGGTTCTATCCAAGGGGGTTTGGTCTAAGGTGGTTTGATCAAACCGTCTTCAATTGGAATCCTTAAAGTGGAACTTTTTAAGGCTTAGATCATTATATTTTTTAAAAATATGTGATTTCAGCAAAAATCAGTTCCTCTTAGAAATTGTAAACCAACTTTATGGGATCACCCCATAATAAGTCTGTGACTCCTTTTAATCAAAATTTACAAATATTTACCAATCATATGCCTAATCATAATATCTCCTTTGTAAAACCTAGTGAAACAAAGAACAATTTGATGAATGTTGACACAGATGATGAAAACATGAAAGACAATGAGAACAACCTCATGGAAAGTGTGATTGCATTTATTGATGCTAAGCCTTGTAAGGGCCTGACTAAGATGATGATTGATATTGATTTATCACAAAAATAAATTCTTAAACATGCACCTGATGGTCCTCTTTACATAACTTGAAGAATCAATGACAAGCCTACTAATGGGATATTAATTGATCCCATTTGTGTAGAGAATGTGATCACTGAAGAATTCCTATTTGTGCATGAGATTAATCAAGATACATATGAAAAATCGAAAGCATGGATCAAAACACATAATGGTTTTTCTTGCCCTACAATTGGCTCGATAAATCTCCCTCTAAAGTTTGGACCGAAAGAATTAACTATCTCATTCACTATCATCCTAGCATCGGACCAATTTCATGTGAAGTTAGGCTATCCATGGCTTTGCTCTATGAATGTCATCCCATCAGTTGTGCATAAACGTTTAAAGTTTCCAATTGGCAATGAGATATTTACTGTGCATCATAGTGGCTTTACTCCTGTGTCTTCCTGTGGGAAATTTTTATTGTATTTCTTTTGGCTTCAGCCTATTAAACCTATTAGACCCCATGAAGACTTGTTTTTCAAATCCTATCATAATTTTAAGGCAAAGCGCATAGCAGAATTATCCCTTAGTAATATGCCTCAACCCATTATTGATCCTACTATCCTTGATGAGACCACAATTGAACCAAAAGCCCTTCCAAGTAACCAAGACTAGCGAATGAAAAATTCTTTACCTATTTCCTATAAGAGACCATGAGATAACCAAACAAATCTCTTTGTGCCTCCTAAAGTCAAACAAGTTTATAAAACTAAAGACAAAGTGGCTGAACAACCTCCCATGGTTCCTTTCATTCCTCCCTTAAGGGAATAAAAAAACCTATGGTTGATAAATTCGCTCCTACACAAACATAAATTGTGAACCAAATGAAAATAAATTGAAATGCTAGAGAGAATAGGTGTAGATGTCATGCTATTGTTCATTGATTACAAGAAAAAGAGGAAAAGAACAACATAGAAAATCAAAATCCAAACTTTTCTGAAGTAGTGCATGATACCTCTACACCCTCACCATAGTATTAACAACAACAAACTTCTATGTCCATGATATTATTATTAGACCTCCTATTGTGATTAACTTGGATGATGATAATGAAATTGCAAAGATTGATGAACAAGTGCATAATGAGTTGAATCTTTTGTTTTCATCTTCTATGAACTTAAACAATGATCCTCCTAATAAGAGTGTTGAACTTGGTGCTTTTCCTAGTTTGGCATTTGATGTTGTCCCTTTGGCTAGTTGTCCTACTTTTGCATATATTGAACAAGATTGGTATGTAGAGGATCTACCATAGGTTGACTCGCATGTGCCTTACTCTAGTCCAATATTTTTTCTTTTAAATGTTTTCTTTGTGTGATTGCATGTGCGTAATGTGATCCCCCGTACTGTTCTATTTGATGTATCTCTCTCTTTATGTGCATTCCTCTATTTCTATCTACATTATTCTCTATGTCGTAAACATTTATCTTTTCTTTTGTCTTGTGTTTTTTTGTAGGGGAGGATGCAAGGCGTCGAGACATTTAGGTCTCTTCCATGTTGAATTGAAAGATTTTTCTTTGTTTTTTCTCTCTATGTGTCATTCTTCCTGTTCTATGAGTATTTAGGGAATGATGATGTTTCTGAGCTCTATAATCACATTGTAGCAAAGATATATTGACCTCGAATCCGTAGATCCCTTATGTGTTTTTGGGGGCAACCCTTCCTCTTTTTCATGATGTAGTTTCATTTGGGAATATATGACTTGGCATAGGGATTTATGAATAAGCTCTTATGTCTTGTTCATTGGCTACTTTAAGGAAAATTTCTCACAACAATGGTGTTAGCAGTTGCTTTAAAGTGGGGGCATACAATGACGCTCATGTTTCATTGTGTGATTTTCTTTCTTCTTGTGATGTGTCATTTTCTTGGTGGTGTCATTGGGTTTGATGCCCTTTGAGAGCATGGTATTTCTTAGCTCGTATGAATTTCCTCTTAGTGGTGACTCTACGCATTGCATTCCCTAAGTTGTGATTCTCTTATCCTAGACTTGTCCTCTCTTGGAGACATTAGGCACTATATTAACAAAAATGTATCCCTTTTTCTTTTATTTGGAAATAATTAACGATATATGAACCTAATGTTGCCTTGATTTAGTGTTGTAATGTATTTTACACATTCACATAGAGTCTAGAGTCCTGTTTAATGATAAAATGTAGTTAATTTATGTCTTGTTTAGGGTGTTGTAAAGTATTTTACTACACTTTCACACTAATCTAGGGTCTCATTAATTAATTAAGGTTAATTGGCCCCTTTAATCTTAGCCTTATTAATTACATTTTTCAAGGATCTATCATGACACCCATTAATCATATTGCATGATATTCAACTTGGAAAAATTGGAGTCCTAGAAATTTGTGCTAGGACCCATTCACCCAAGGTGGTGAATGGGTCCTCCTAACATAGGACACTCTTTTCTTGGCATATTTGAAATGGGTTTTTGATGTTATTTCACCCCCCTTGAAGCTTGGTCCTAGGAAATTGTGCTAGGACCCATTCGTCCAAAGTGACAAATGGGTCCTCCTCACTTAGGACACCCCTTTTTAAATTTATTTGTGGTGGGATTTTAATGATTCTTAATCCTAGATCTGATGTTGGCTTGGTTTATTTGAATTTTGAGGTTAATCCCTAGATCTAGTATAAATATAAGGCTAATTCACATAGTTTCATCTAAGCAATCCTAACAATTTCAAGCAATCAAGAGTACATTCACAAGAGAATTTCAAAGGAATTCAAAGGGTAGATTATTGAAGTTTTAATGCAACAATTCAAGGTCATATCATCATGTCAAAGGCATAGTGCACCATGCATGTTTTGGAGATTATGTTATTGATATAGAATTGAAGATCTATTTGCAAGAATTGTTTCACATCTAATTCAAGATCAAGATCTACATTCTACATGGCCACTTCATGTTAGTTTGTAGATGCACATTTCAAGACATCTTCCAAGGTATCATCATTTCATGTTTCATGCTTCAATTTCATCATTTCATGATAAGGTTTAATTACCTAAAAGGGGTTTCATCGAGGAAAACCCCTATTATCTAATAATCAACAAGTTTTTCTCCTCTTTGATGTGTATTTGAAAGTTGATAGGTTGAAGATCAAGTGGAGAACAAGATCGAAGCAAAATTGTCAAAGTTGTCAAGTTGCAAAGTTGTCATCCATATTGCATGAACATAAAAACAAGGGTACAAAATTTGTTTGAGTTTTTTAGGAGCTGAGTACCGAGGAGTTGGAAGTTTAGATCGTGAAGAATAGAACCTGGATCCTAGTTTTCAAAATCCCTAATAGGGACCCATTCGCCAATAAAGGCAAATGAGTCCTCTGTGACCTAAAAACAACAATTTTTCAATGAGGTACACATTGTTTCAGCCTTCCAAAACTTCCCTTATAGCTGCTATAATAGTTAGGAATTATTTTTTATTATTATTTATGCATTTTGGCCCTCATAATTGTATGTTTCATAGAAAAACTTATGGTTCATCATCTTGATAAATTCATTTTGATAGACCCACTATTTTTATATGAAACAGGCATGATATTCCCTAAGAAGAGAACTTACATGAATTAAGAAAGATCCTTTTGAACAAAAATTTGTTTAAATTTGTATTCATAAGTGTTTAGCATAACACAACTTTTTAACCTTGTGAAGCTCGAACCCCTCCCTTTTCAAGGCCACTAGGCATAACACACCTTGCTTTCCAGTAGAGCTTTCCCCTTGTTCATATCGTGCTTAGCATAACACAACTTGTTAGGCCTTATGAAGCCCGAAGCCATAATGTGTGGCACCCTATCAGAGTTGTCAGAGGGATCACTTTTGTATGGTTAGTCTAGTGAGAGCCTGTAGACCTGGCATGACTTTTTGACTAATCCACTTTCCTGGGGGCTCACCTAGTGGACATCCTGAGGTTTCATTAGCTCAGAGTGAGCGCACACATTGTTTGCATAGTGGACATTGAGTTTTCTTGTGAAGTTGTTTGGACAAACAGTTGAGATGTGTTCCAAATTGCATTGGACAGTTGAGGCTTGATTCACCTCCCTTTTCTTTTTAGCTCTTTGATGTTGTATGATAGAGTATCTTTGTCATTGTTGCATACATAGGTGTCTTGAATTTCTAATTTAGTGTGAGTTTGACATGGGTTCATCCTCTCACTAAAGTGCGGGCTAAATGTAATGTGGGAAAAAGTACCCCTTTTTCAAACTTAATTTAAGAATTAATATTAAAATGAACTTAATTGTGCCTTACTTTAGTGTTGTAATATATATTTTGCATACTAACATTAAGTTTAGGGCCCTATTAATTAAAATAGATTGAATTGTGCCTTATTTTAGTGTTTTAGAGTGTACCTTTTACACTTTTGTGCACTTATTTAGGGCTTTATTAATTAATTAAGTTTAATTTTCCTTAATTGCCCCCTTTAATTCAAATTCAAGCCTAATTAATTATAATTTTTGAAGAGGAAAACCCGACATTCATTAGTTTCATAACACAACACTTCTCATTGAGCAATGCGTGTCCTAGGTGAGTGACCTAGGACCCATTCACCCATGGGCGAATGGGTCCTCACTTAGACCTAGGACCTAAAGTTAAATTATGTTTTTGGTGGTATTTTAATGATTTTAAATCTATACTCACATGTCGGCTTGTGTTATTTGAATTTTGGGATATTTTAATGTTACATATCTATAAATACAAGGCCATTTCACTATGTTTCACCTAGAATATTTTCATGAGATCAAGAGCATTATTAAATAATTTTAAGAGCATTTCAAGGCATTCAAGAGCAGATTTAGTGAAGAATTATTGCAGCAATCAAGATCTAATTGTCATGTAAAATTATTTTTTCATCATGCATGTTATTGGAGCTAATATGTTGATGTAGAGTTCATGATCCATCAAGGCATTCAAGGCATTTTAAAAAATCAAGTTTCAAGATCAAGATCCACATACATTGAAGCCATTTCATGCTAGTTTCAGATCCATATTCCAAGGTTCATCCAAGGGTTTGGTGAGTTGTGGCATTGCTTTGTTCATTCATCATTCCTTCATGTTTCATTGTTTCCAAGTACAAGATTTAATTGCCAAAATGGGGTTTGACCAATGCAAACCTCCATCCACCATAAACAAAACATTTTTCCCTCTTGATTTAATATGTTTGGAGATTTAGGTGGAAGACATCTTGAAGATCTCTTGAAGAGAAAAATTAGAGAATTTGTCAAATCTGTCATCTCATAGAAACTCAATTATAGAATTTATTACCGACACTCCGAACCTAAAACCTGAGCCAATTGAGAGATTGAAATATATAGTAGAGACTCCTGAAAGTTGGAATCAAACCCTAAACCAGGACCCATTCGCCCCTAGGTGGATGAGTCCCAGATCAACTTCAAAAAAGTAGTTGTGGTGACTGATACATACCTTCTTACCTCTCTCAAATTTGTAATTTGATTTATGGTTCCATTATTTTTGAGTTTAATATTCAAGATCCAAGTTGTAGATTACATTTTGGAGTTAGTTTACTATTTTTAATCTTTCTCCCCAAAGTGATGTTTAATTAGGACTCCCTTCCTCTCAAAAAAAGGAAATCAGTAGATTCACACTTTGACTTGACTCACCTCAAGGTTGATAGTCCTTTCATTGTGTGGATCTTATTTCCTAATGAATTGAAGAAGAATAGGCCCCTAATTGAGTCCAGCAATCCCATTGTAATCCCCCTTACCTATTTTTCATCATTTCACACACACACACATAGCTATCCCTCTCCCTTTCCCTCTATATCTTTCTATCCCTTCCTATATCTTTATCTTTCCCTTCACATCTCTCTCTTTATTTCTCCCTCTCTTCCTTCTCCCTTTATTTCTATCTCTACCTCTATCTTCCTCTCTCCCCATCTATTTGTAGACATTTCACCATCTCTCTATCAATCCATCTCTATCTCTATCTATCCATTATTTTCTTCCATCTCTCCCTCTATGTCTATTTCATTATCTCTTCATCTTTGTCTACCACCATATCTCTCCCTCTCTCTATATATCACTTCTTATCTCTATCATTATCTTTCTACCTCTCCATCTCTCATTATCTCCCTTTCTCTCCTCTATATATTTATCTCTTCTATCTCTATCTATCCCTCTCTCCTCTCTCTCTTTATCTCCCACTCTCTTCTCCATATTTATCTCCTTCTCCATCTCCATCTACGTATCTATATTCCTCTCTATCTCCTTACCTCTCTCTCACTCTTCACCCCTCTATCTCTCCCTCTTTCTATCCATATCTCCCACCCTTCCCCCCTCCATCTCTCCCTCCATCTATCCCTATCTCTCCCTACTACAAACATTCCATGATCTTGTTGGTAATGGAGCTTATTATCTTCCTTCTTCAAATGTTTTATTTCAGTCATGTTTGGATTCTTGTAAGTGGATGCATAGTTGATTTGAAGCTATCACTTCTCCATTGAGACCTTTGTTGCACAAACAACATTATTTGCTAAATGGCCTATGTTAGGATTTCCAAGGTAGATATCTAAAAGCTAAATGCAGATTCTATCAAATAAACCAGAATAAAAACACACGGAAAAATAACACAGAGAATTTAATGTGGTTCACCCAATGTGGGCTACATCCACCAAACCGCAGCCATCCAATGATTTCATTAACCAGTGTAAAACCCTATTACAATATCGTGAATAATCGCATTTTCTTATGCTACTGTAACTCTATTACAAACTCCTTATAACCCGCTTTTTAGAAGCTTCTGGATTAGGGTTATACAAAGTTGGGGTTTTCCCCTTTTCGATGATTTTTCCCTTTTTCGGTAATTCCGTGAAAAAGCAGGGCAAAATTTTTTCTACATGAAGAGTGTACAATATACAATGATCAGTCGCCACATACCAATAGCCTACCAATTGATCTCAGGTAATGCATAACTGTATGCAAAAAATAGACCAAATGTTTTCCTAATTGACCTTCCAAACCTTGTCGAGGTACCCATTATACACCAAAATGTAATTGCTAGTATTTAAAAGATCATTATAGAATTTAAGAATTCGAAATGGAGATTTACACAAAAATTACAGAGCAAAAAATATAGAGTATACACACAATACAATCGTTTATCATGGTTCAACCAATCTGGCTTATGTCCACATTGAGCAGAGGTCTTTTTATTAATCTTAAAGCAACTTAATTACACAAATACAACAACAGCGTATATAAAGGAAAAAACTCTCTCATATGCCAGAATAGGAAAAGACACGGGAGAGAGGGAAATTAGAGACCGTTGGGATTCAACTTCTTAACAAACTCCCACCTGATGACCAACGGATACTGCCATACCTCTACTCATATCTTCAGATTTATCTTTTCTTTACAAGCCCAAGAGAAGTTCTTGCACATTCAAACTTCTCCTTGGGTACAACCTTTGTCAAAACATCTGCCGGATTGACCTTTGTGTCAATCTTAATCACTTGCAATCTGCCCTCTTCAACCATATGATGCACAAAATGAGCATGAGTGTCAATGTGCTTTGATCACCGCTGAGATGAGTGATTATGAGCCATAAAAATGGCACTACGACTATCACAAAATGGAATATAAGAACTTTGTTTGTACTGCAAATCACTAAGCAATTGTTGTAACCAAATCATCTCTCGAGCACCTTCGGAAAGAGCTAAATATTCAGCTTCAACTGAAGATAAGGCAATAGAATGTTGCAACCTAGAGGCCCAACTAATAGTAGCCCCAGCAAACATGAAAGCATAACCAGTAGTAGACCTCCCTTTATCCAAATCTCCGGCAAGATCAAAATCGGTAAATCCTTGCAACTGAACATTGTTGCCATTAAAACACAAACTATAACCAGAAGTACCTTTAAGATACTTCAAAATGCATTTCACTACTTCCCAATGTTGCTTCTCGGGATTGCTCATGAACCTACTTACAACTCCCACCGCATGAGCAATGTCGGGACGAGTAGAAACCATAGCATACATAATGCTACCCACCGCTGATTTGTAAGGGACACGAGCCATAAAGTCTTTGTCCACTTGTGTTTGGGGACACAAATCCAATGATAAATGAAAATGAGAAGCAAGAGGAGTAGAAACAACCTTCGCATCAGTCATACCAAACCTGTCCACCACTTTGTCAATGTAATGTTTTTCTGACAATGTAATCTCCTTGTTCTTCCTATCCCGAGTTATCGTCATGCCAAGAATCCTTTTGGCTGCACCTAAGTCTTTCATTGCAAACTTGTTGGCCAAGTGAGCTTTCAACTCACTAACAATCTTCGGACGAGTGCCGACTATCAACATATCATCAACATAAAGAAGAAGGATAACAAACTTCCCATTAGGAAGTTGTTTATAATAATTGCATGGATCAAATTCACACCTTGTGAAATTGTGTGCAAGCATGAATTTATCAAACTTCAAATACCATTGACATGGGGCTTGTTTGAGCCCATACAAACTCCTCTTCAACCTGCAATAAAGATTCTCTTTTCCCTTCTTGACAAAACCTTGAGGCTGCTCCATGTATAACTCCTCATCAACATCGCCATGTAGAAATGCTATTTTGACATCGAGCTATTCCAATTCAAGATCCCATACTGTTGCAAGTCCCAAAACAATGCAGATAGTTGTCATTTTGACAACCGGTGAGAAAATTTCATTGAAATCAATCCCTTGTTTATGAGCATACCCTTTCACCACTAATCGGGCTTTGAACCATTTAGAACCTTTACCTTCATCTTTCAGTTTGTAGACCCACTTGTTCTTAAGTGACTTTTGATTTGGTGGTAAAGAAACCAAATCCCATGTTTGATTGGTTTCAAGAGATTTCATCTCTTCTTCCATGGCTTTTAGCCATTTATCCTTGTCACTGTTGTTACAAGCATCTTTAAAATTAATCGGTTCAGCTTGCTCAGAGATAAGAAGTTCTGGTTCTGCCTCTTCAACAAACAGTAACTCATAATCAAATTTTTTTGAAGGAATCCTCCTGTGCCTAGAAGACCTCCTTAAATTATCATGACTCCTTTCATTCTTTTCACAAATAGAATCCTGAGAACAATCGGTTCTCCTTGTGTGACTCCTGCAGCAGTCTCTCCTTCTTGCGTGGCTCCTGCAGCACTCTCTCCTGCATCACTCTATCTTCTTTGTGTGGCTCCTGTAGCACTCTCTCTTCTTTGTGTGGCTCCTGCAGCACTCTCTCCTGCAACACTCTCTATTTCTTGTGTGGCTCCTACAACACTCTCTCTTCTTTGCGTGGCTCCTGCAGCACTCTCTCCTGCAACACTCTTTCCTATTTGCGTGGCTCCTACAGTCTCATGTAAAAGACCATCTAAATGTATGTTGCCTGGCAGCGATTGAAAGGAAGGCGTAGAGTATGAATAAGAGGTAGAGTCAATAGCCAAGGGAAAACCCATTTTGCGAGGACCAATAGAAGGAGGCATGTGAGAATGACCAAAATGTGGCACGGTGAAGTCCGCTGGTTCTGTAAAGAACTGAGAGCATGAAGTCTCATGGTGGTGAAGAGAAGAGAACGAGTCCTCCTGCGCAGAACTTGCTTGGCTCCCAATGAGTAAGTCATCACTATTACCAAATGAAGTAGGAGGCGCCAAAATAGAGGTGGGCGAGGTAGAGATTATAGTGGGAACATAAATAGGGGAACTCTGTGTGATATTATTATCATACATGGAGAAAGACACATATTCGTCAATGCCTACTGGTTGTGATTTCTTTGTTGGAAACACAGTTTCATTGAAAACCGCATCTCTACTCCTCACGATTTTCTTTCCAACCGGATCCCACAATCGAAAACCAAACTGGACTATACTATAGCCCACAAAAATACACCTCTGTGATTTAAAATCCATCTTTGTCCTCTTTTCTTTTGGAACATGGACATAAGCCTCACATCCAAAAACCCGGATGTGAGAGTAAGAAATTCTCTTTCCCTGCCATTCCTCTTCCAGAATACCAAATTCTAATCAAGACGAAAGAGTTCGATTGATTAAATAGACTATTGTGTTGCAGGCTTCAGCCCAAAACTCTTTGCGCAAACCGGCATTGGAAAACATACTCCGTGCTTTCTCAAGGATGGTTCTATTTAACCTTTCTGCAGCCCCATTTTCTTGAGGTGAATAAGGAACAATCTTAATCCTTCTTATTCTGTGATCTACACAAAAATTATCAAACTCCAAGGAACAAAATTCACCTCCATTATCTGTTTTTAAACACTTAAGTTTGTGTCCACTTTGATTCTCAACAAGTGCTTTGAAATGCTTAAATTTTGTAAAAACTTCAGATTTATGAGAAAGCATATAAATCCAAACTTTCCTAGTACAATCATCAAGGAAAGTAACAAAAAATTTTGTCCCTCCATAAGAGGTTACCTCCGTAGGTCCGAAGACATCCGAGTGTACTAAATCCAAAGGTGTTGTCTTCTTGTCATGTCCATTCTTCAAGAAACTGACCCTCTTTTGTTTCCCATGAAGACAATGCTCACAAAACTCCAAATTTGCAGATTGGAGACCCGGTAGTTGATCACAATTCAACTGTACCTCAAGACCTTTCTTGCTTATATGGCCTAGCCTTTGATGCCAAAGTGCAACATCGCTACCCACAAGTGTCATAGCAGCTCCCACCTCATTAACAGGTTTCACAATATAGAGACTACCGGTCTTGTCTCCTTTTGCAATAGCCAATGAACCTTTGACTATTTTCCACGTATTTGTGAGTTCGGTTTTAAAACCTTGGATATATAATTGGCTGACTGAAATCAGATTCCTCTTTAATTGAGGAACATGTCTAACATCTTTGAGCAATAATTTGGCTCCACCTTCTAGATGGAAGACAACATCACCTTTCCCGATGATTTTACATGCTTTGTTGTCACCCAAATAGACTTCTCCAAAATTGCCTTCTTGATAATTTGTAAATGCATCCGTGAGAGAGGAAGCATGAAAAGAAGCGCCAGAATCAATAACCCATGAATCAGATTTTGTATCTGTAGTGGATAATATTAAAATACCATCATCCCTGTCATGAGCAACATTTGCTTCGCTGTCCAAAACCTTTTCTTGTGCCTTCTTATATTTTCGACAATCCTTCTTAACGTGACCAGCTTTGCCACAAAACCAAGAACCGCTTTGTCTCCCTCTTGAATGTGATCTTTTTGTAGATTGGAACCTTTGATTGTAGTTATTTCTGCCTCTATTGTAACTTCTCCCCCTATTTTCAGTGTTGATCATAGAAAGAGCATCATCGGTTGAGGACTCATTATTCTTCCTCCTGAAATCTTTAGATAGAAGTGTGGCTGCAACTTCATCAAAGGATAATTTCTTTGAATTTGAAACTGTGGTGCTTACTGTTGTGACAACACCATCCCAGCTATTTGGGAGAGAACTTAAGAGAAAAACAACCTTGCTCTCTTCATCTTGCGTCATGCTTACAGAGGTTGCTTGGCTGATTAGAGTGTTGAACTCATTGAGGTGATTTGTCATAGATTCTCCTTCCCTCATTTTCAGCTTATACAACTTTTTCATTGTAAATATTTTATTTGCTGCCAACACCATTGCATACGTGGCAATGAGTTTATCCCACACCTCCTTCGCTGTTGACTCGTTTGAAACATTGTGCAAAACATTGTCACTTAAAGCAAGAAAAATTGTTGCCATAACTTTCTGATCAAGTTTATCCCAAGCTTCATCTGTCACTACGGTTGGCTTCTTTGTTTTCCCTTCGATCACAATAGACAGTTCTTGCTTGATCAGCAAAGATTTTATTTGAATCTTCCATATGCTGAAATTCCTCCCAGAAAATTTATGTATTCTCGTATCCTCCATTTTCAAAAATTTGGACACAAAATTTCCAACCAACCTCTCACCAGGCTCTGATACCAATTATAGAATTTAAGAATTCGAAATGGAGATTTACATAGAAATTACAGAGCAAAAAATACAAAGTATACACACAATACAATCATTTATCGTGGTTCAGCCAATCTGGCTTACGTCCACACTGAGCAGAGGTCTTTTTATTAATCTTAAAACAACTTAATTACACAGATACAACAACTGCGTATATAAAGAAGAAAACTCTCTCATATGCCAGAATAGGAAAAGACACGGGAGAGAGGAAAATTAGAGACCGTTGGGATTCAACTTCTTAACAATCATAATAAAAACAAACATAAAAGAAAAGCTTTCTATTTAACCAATTATAAAATTATTAATTGAGTTAAAATATTTTGCAACCAATGTACTCTGAATCTAATCCATATTTATCCCTACATCACATTACATCTGTTAAATCTTCTTTATCTGGTACTTGTTAAATTAACGTTGTTTATTTACCATTGTATTATTTAAAAGGTTTATACAGTTGTGCAAATCAATGAAAGATTTGTTTAACTTGTACTACGTTTCAATTATTGGGACGACATTCAAACGTATTGTTCATAATATGTCCTATCGCCTTTAGCTTTACGTACTCCGACATCAGCTTATTACTTATCATCTTTAATTTCTGATTCCAAGGGAAACCTCGAGGATTAATATATATTCATCTTTTACGTATGTTCATAGCTTAACAAATTATCCGCAACTGATTAAGTCCTTTGAGCAAATCTTAAAGCACCATCCATTTTAAAACTAATCATACAAATTTTAAGGGCGTGCTTGTCGAGATGTTCTTTCTAGGGATCGTTGATTCAGTTTCTTACCGAACAACCATGCCAAGGTAATTTTGGGCGCAATTTCCAGCCTAAGCAATCCATTAGGCCTTGGATTATGTAGGTTGCGTAGCTTGTGCTGCATCTGTCGGTCCTGTACTGGTTTTGGCATTCCCAAGCTCCAATTCGCTGGGAGTAGCAGTTTTTCCGGAAGATCTGGTGTTAAAGTATTCCACAATCTCTTCCAGAGTTTTGCCTTTGGTTTCCGGCACAAACCAATACACAAACCCTACTGCCAGGAAAGAAAAGGCCCCGTAGAAGAAGAAGACGCCCGGCACACTGATTGCATTGGAAAAGCTTAGAAATGTGACGGAAACCACTCCGCTCACAAGTCTGTTAACCCCCACGCCAATTCCAGCTGCCTTGGCCCGGAGGCGAAGAGGGTATATCTCGGCCCCCATCACCCAGTTAACCGGGCCCAGCCCGATGGAGAAGAAGGCGACATTAGAACACGCTGCAATCACAGATAAAAACGCAAAGGCTTCGTGGGCGGAGCCGGACGTTTTGCCCACAATGATGAGACACAAGGCCAGAGCCGCAAGGGATACAGTTGATCCGCCTGTGCTGGCGAGCAACAGCGGCCTCCGCCCCACTTTGTCAATGAAAAACGCGGCCATCACTATAAATCCGGTTTTGACAAATCCCATGGCCATTGTTGCGCCGAGTATGGCGTTTTGGCTCTTAATTCCAGCCTTCTTGAAGGTGATTGGGCTGTAATAGACGGTGGCGTCAATGCCCGAGGCCTGCTGGAAGAACTGCACGCCCAAACCCACAAGCAACATACGCCTAATGGTCGGCGTGGTCTTGAATATCAACTCTCCCCACGTTCCCTCTCCCTCGCTTTTCAACGGGTCCTTCTCCGAGCTCTGACTACCCTTCTTGAGATTCTTCTGCGCGTATTGAATTCCTTCCATGATCTGCGCCAGCCGCTCCGACGCCTCGGCTTCGCTGTCAGAGGTTCTGAGTAGCACTTTCATGGCGTCGTCGTTGCGGTTCTTCATGATGAGCCACCGCGGGGACTCGGGCATGAAGAGCACGAATACGCCGATGAAAAAGGGAGGAATGACACCCATCCCCAGCATCACCCGCCAGCTGTAATGCGTCGGCAAGCCCTGGAATGCGTAGTTGGCAACGTAGCCCAGCAGAATTCCCAAGTTGATAAAGATCTCGGGAAAGCAAGTGAGCGTTCCGCGGGTGGAGGCAGGGGCTACCTCCGCCGTGTAGACCGGAGCGATGACGAGTGCGTAGCCAACTCCCATTCCGGCCACCAATCTGCCCACCATGAGCCACGCGAAGGAAGGCGCTAGTGACATCACAACTGCACCCACAAAAAATATGAGTGCAGCCAGTGCCATGGTCCATCTTCTCCCCACCGCATCCGACGTTTTCCCGGCCAGTGCCGCCCCCACCAGGCATATCAAATTCAGTGAGCCGATCAGTATCTCCACCTCCAGGTCATGTATGTGCAGATCCTTGCGAATGAACAGAACGGCCCCGCTCATCACTCCAATATCTACACAAAACCGAAAATAACTTAGACCAGTTACATCTCATCACAAATATTCCTTTCCATTACCTAGCAAACTACAGTTAGAACTAAGAACTGACAATAATAACTGCTTCAATCGTTCCATTAGCAACTTTTGATATATCAAATCGTTTGTCAACTAAAACGCCGAAATAACCATTTAATACAAAGTCCTCTCTCTTCTACACTATCCGCTCCTCTGTATTGCGACCGGTTTTTCTCATAAGAAGCAAACTCTACGAATCTGACATACTAAAGGCAAAAAGACATCACCAAACATGATACACTTAAGTATTTAGGCTTCTAACTGGGTTTTGATACGATACAATTTTACACGAACTAACTAAAGACTGGATCCTAGAACTTCACTCTTGCACTTTCCTTGAGGGTCTCTTTGGATGTCCGATATAGTCCACTTAAAAGAAATAAAAACATATAAAACAGAATACAACTTTGAATTATAACAAAATAGTGGACACCCACATATAATCGGAGGTTACAGAGTATATCCATGAATATCTTTTTTGAACAAATAGGGCTTGCCTGTGACTGGTTACAGAGCATATTCACAAACATTTTGTTAAAACTACCAGTCCTTACCATAACCCAACAAAATTGAGTTGGTGGATGCCAGTATTGCACAGGCAATGACATACATGTTCCTCTTAGGCTTTGAGTTCTCCATAGCCAAAACCTCTTTCCCGGCCATGAAATCTTCCTTTGATTTCTGAGCACCCCAAATTATCTACCACTCTCTATACAGACCTCCTTACTTGTAGCTTACATAGCTCACAACTCCTCTCAAACATTTAATAAATTGCATGACTGTCACCGTCAAGGGAATGGAGATAGCGTTACAGGAATCCCCATCCGACCGGATACAGGTGGAATAAAAATAAATCAAGAGTGACTAAAAATTTGAATAATGCAGCTTTGTTCTGCCCCTCCACTTGCCCCTTCGACTGGACCTCCATCACTCATTTCAGTAGCCTATAACAGACGATGCTTTTTTACTAAACAATTAAATTAAACCACAAAAGTAATCAATGACGGGCACGTGCGATGACCGATTAGGTATGAGACTTTATAAGACTTGAACGAGCAGGAGGGTTGGGACAGGGCACTGTCCATCCATCATGCTGATGCAATTTTCACTTACAGTCGTATTTGAAGAGAGTTCTTAAATGCTTCAACACGCCATCCAGCTATCCAAAATGAACGGATGGACAGAAAGATCATTCAAACACTTTTCTATCTTATCTTGCACATGTTAGGGTATCATTAGTGCTCCCTTGATAGGGAATAATTCGGATGGATAAGCGAGTTTGTTTTATTGATTGTAATTTAAAGATAATTGAAAATAATAATTTATTTTTCAGCAATATTAATATTTATTTTTTAATATAAATTGATATATTTATTGATTATTATGTTTGAATTATATTATATATTATGATATTGTTATCAAGATTCAACCGTGTAGTTTTCAAATCAAACTCATTGATCCATGATTCATGAGTAGTGGTTCACAAGAACCCATCTCTCATGATAATGAATGGTCCACTTAGCACTCATTGCATCTAGGTGAAACATTGGTCCGTCTCGGGAGGTCACCCATTCCAGTATTGCTCCAACTCAAGCGCGCTTAACCACGGAGTTTCCCCCAAGGTTAAACCCACTTCGCTTGCTACCCCATTTGCAAAACCTTCAAGGTTATATGATATATTTTTAGTCTAGTAAAATTATTAAAATATTTTTGAGAGTGTATTATCTATTTTAAAATAATGAGAATAAATTGATGGTGGATTATGGAGTATAATTAATAAAAAAAATTACACATTTTTTCATCACAATCTCTATAAATTAAGTAAAATATTTTCAAAAATAGATTCTTTGAATTATAACTAAAATTTAAGATTTTTTTTAAAGTTTGCACCTAAATTTATCATATTTATTAAACTAATAGTAATATTATCTAAATTAATTAACTATTCCATAATATTATAATATTTTTCTTTCTTATATATTTGACAAAACAATATTATATTTATATGTACTTTCCATACACTTGAAATAATTTCTTCCCTATTTTCATGTTTTTATTATGCATGCTTCAAATTTTAATTGAAGTATATGAATGTGTCATTGTCATGATATCCTCCCATGATAAGTTTAGTGTGCACCCATTACATAAACACAATACTAACATGTAGTTCATGGCATTAGGATATGAAGATTGCCTAAAAAATAAAATAAAATAAATGTAAACAATTAATGGATATATCAGTTTTTTCTTTGTTGTATTTCTATCTAGAGATTATCGGTATAAAATACCATCTTAACTAATGTCTTAAAATATTTTTTTAAAGATTTAGCGATTTATTTCTCAAAAGATGGACCCAATTTACAATTAAAAGATAATGAAAATAAAAATATACTATTTAGAACTTTGATTATATGTTATATTATTTTACACTTAATAGTAGACTTTAACTAATTATTAATAATACCATTTCTCAACCAAATAGAAGTAATAATTTTTTTAAAAATAGATATGATTATTTACTTTTTCAAGTATTAATATATATGAAGAATAAACAATATTATTTATATGAAATTTATTTGATTGAAATATTTGAACTCTTCCTATAAATATATTTTATGCTCATCCACAATATATAGATAATCACTAATTAACATCTTAAATGTAAGGTTGAAGATGGTTTACTTTTCTAGCTTTCTCTTTCTTGGATTCTTTTCCCTTAAAAAGTAGTGAACTTTATTTAAATATAACTTCATAAATAAAAAACTATTGAATTTTACTAAATATTTATCATAATTTTTTGTTGTTTCAAATTATTATTATTTTTTTTAATAAAATATGATTATTTTGTAAATATATATTTTTTTAAATTTTAAATTGTAATTTAAAAAAAATATAAATTAAAATATAGTTTTATTTTTTTATATATTTTTAAATTTTTTTGGTATTTTGATTTTTTTTGTTTGATTTGAATCAAATGAGGTCAAAAATGAGAGATCACATCATTGGATTGAATACTCAACTTTAACAAAATCATCTAAAATAAAAAAATCAATAGTCTAGGGTGATCCCACAAAGTTGGTTTACAATTTCTGAGAGGAACTGATTTTTGCTGAAATCACATATTTTTGGAAAATATAATGATTTAAGCTTTTAAAAGTTTCATTTTAAGGATTCCAATTGAAGAAGGTTTGATCAAACCACCTTATATGAAACCCCTTTGGATAGAACCTCGCTAGTTTTAAACCATACCTATAAATGAGTCTCCTTTACACCTATCAAAATGCTGATTAAAAATCACTTTTGATTTACCTTTTGGGGGATCAAATGAATTCATTTAAAATTTATTTGAAATGATTATGGTAGTCCTTGAAATGAGCTATCCCACAAATATAATTTTAATAAGTTTTGGTTTTATTATGTATGTGTTTTCTTAGTTTTATTAAACATAGGATTTTCACCGAAAATCAAGCTCTTTGTTTTGCACATGTGGAAAAATAGAAAATTATCAAAATAATTTTTTAAAAAATATGTTCATGCTAGGTATTGGTGTCCTTTATCCATTAAAAAAAAAAAAATTGAATTTCAATACATACAAAAAAAGTTATGTTGTATACAGTCTTCCTATGTCTGAATTACAATCGGTTTGACTTTGAAACTCTATTAAAGAAAAAATATTCAATAAAAAAATATGAGACCAAATGAAAGTGCTAGATATCTTAGTTACAAATCTAAATTTGAAAAAATTAGAATTTTATCCTTCATACAAATTTTTTTATGTTGTATACGGTGAGCGTCACTTTTTAAAAATGTTGTTTTTTGAAAAAAACCAGTTTTTGTGGGAGATGGAAAAATAAGTGCAATCTTATTCCAAAAATTTTGAAAAAAATAGTTTTGGAATCTAAAGACAAAATTTGATGAGACTCTAGTTTGCATCATCTTCAAATTCCTCATGGTTTAGCTGCTATAGGTGCCCGAATGTGAAGATTTAGTTAAAAATAATAATTTTAGTGTCTAGTTTGGCCAAAAATTGTAAACCACTATTGTGGGATCACCCTCTAGTAAAGGTTGAAAGTTTGCAAGCTATGATGGTTTGAATCTATAAAGGTGAACAAGTCAAGCCAATCAGCTCAACAACACACTAGGGCTTAAAACCTTGATGAAAATAATGAAAATGCCATGACTTAACCATCACATTGCAATAAGGTCCACACATATGATAATAAAAATAATATATTGCAAAAGATAGATTTCACACAACATAAGAGATGTTTGTGGGCCAATAGATTTTGAAATAGAGTAAATCCTTAAGGTAGGGTAGCACCATACAATAATCCTTATGGAAGAGCCCACTCCACACTATATCTCCAAGAGATCCCAAATACAATATGTCATTTCACACCTATCGTATAATGATAATCACCTCCTTTATATAGACCTCCTCCTAATAATATAATGGAGGGATAATCCTAATGAAGGCCTACTCAACTCCTGATATAATTAATTACACAAGTTATTCAAATGACTCGATGTAGCTTACTTAAGGGATGTGTACCACATGTCAATATCTTCATCCATCTAATTTATACATTATAATATCATATCCCTAGGTATATAACATGCCATCCCTCCTTGATATGTTTCATCCTTGAAACATGAGAAGAATCTAAATAGTATGACTACCACCAGTTATTAGAAATATGATTCCATGACCAATCATCTAACCATCCATAGTTGATCTTGTTCCTTTTTCTTGATATTTATTACATCCCATCCTTGATCCATATTATTTTTTACCCCTTTGATCCATTCCTTGTCATAGTAAGTCCTCATTCACTTCCTTGAGTAGCCACTACTTGTATGATAATACTAATTGGTATAATTGTTTCTTTGATTCCATGTAGGTCCATAGTAATTTCCTTGTTGATTATATATACTATCTTGTGACCATGATGGTTTTCTCCATGATTATTTCCTCTCACAATGATGTGGATGCCTATACATTACACCCTTTTCCATTATCAGAACCTTCTTTGATTCTTCACCATTTCCTACCTCTTTTGTTAGTGATTCCTTAGTATAATTATTTGTCTCTTCATTTTATCAACATAATGATTCTCTTTCTTTTAATCTAATTTATTGTTACAATCTTCATGATATTCTTCAATTTTCACTTCGTTGACTTTCTTTTGGACTTCTTTATGTGTAATATCCTTAAACATAATTTTTTTCCTTCTATACCAAATCTTCATGAACTTCTTTTGCAAATTGATATTTATTGTTTCCAAAGATTCTAACCATGGATAACCAAGAAAAATATCTAAACCATCCATATCCAAATAATGAAATTTTGAATGTAAAACATTCTTATCCATAGAAAGCTTTAAATCTTGAAATTTTTAAATATCCATACTTAATATAATTTGACTTTCCTTGATGCTATTTTCTTGTACATGTAGCTTCTAAGCTAATTCCATGTCGATAAATTTATACTTGTTGCTAGGGTTTATAGAGAGAATAACCTTTTCCTTTTGAAAGCACCCATGAAATTGAAGGATTGAATCTTCCTTCCTTGAAGCTAAAGTGCATGTACTTGTATCATCTCCTTATTCTTCTATGCCTTCTCCTTCTCCATATTATTTTTATTCCTTCAATTATTCCTCTTCTTCTTCTTTATTTTCTTCCTCCTTTTTCTCCCTTTTCTTTATTTGCTTCCTCCTCTTCTTCCTTATTTTCTCCCTTCTCTTCTTCCTCATCTTCTTTATTTTCTTTATTTTCTTCATCCTCTTCTTCCTCTTCATCTTTTAGATCCCATCTATCTAAGAAATCTTTTTCTAATTCATCCAAGGAAGAAATATCCTTACCCAATGATAAATGCCATGTGCTAGGTTTGCCTCTTAATAAACACCAAAACTTTATTTTCCATAATTTATTTTTACCATGAGATATTTTGTATTTGATCCACCATTCCAATGCATCTTCATTTCTATAAAAAAAAAGAACCTCAATTGAAACTAGGATTTAAGGAAACAAAATATTAAAATTTGATAATCACTCTATCAAATCCAATCAACCCAGCTTTGATATGACCAATAAATGATGAAGTTAGAATCAAAGTAAAAAGAAAAAAATTAACACACCCCTAATGAATTTTGATAACCTTTCTAGAAATGCTTTTTTGAAAAATACCTTGAGTTGCATCGTAGAAGGTGAATTTTTGGAAAATCATAAAATATTGATGATAAAAACCTAAATTTTGGATTGTAGCTTCTTTATAATATCCTTCAACTTCAGTAAAAAAATGGTAGAAAATTAGCAACCTTTTAAAAATTATCTAGGCAAATCTTAAAAACCTAGGGTTTAATCCACCTTTTCTCAAATCGATGCTCTAATACCACTTGATAAGATCCACACATATGATAATGGAAATAAAAAGTTATAGAAGATAGATATCACACAACACAAGAGATTTTTATGGGCCAATACCCTAATATCCAATATATTAGATGAAATATAGTTTAAACCCTTAAGGTAGGGTAACAACATTTAATACTCCTTATGGAAGAAGCCACTTCACACTATATATCCAAGAGATCCCAAATAGAATATCACACTTCACCAATCTTACAATGATAATCACCTCCTTTGTATAGACCTCCTTTGGGCAATAATATAACAGAGGGATAATCCTAAAGAAAGCGTACTCAACTCCTAATATAATTAATTACACAAGTTATTCAAATGACTCAATATAGCTAACTTAAGGGATGTGTGCCACATGTTGATTGTAACGTCATTAATTGTCACCCTTGACAATTTCACACTATGTTTTGCTCCCACTTAAGTTATTGAAACTAATTGAACACCTAATTTCCTAAATTATGCATTCAACAACCCATTTTAATAATAACTGATAAATTACAAATGAAAGGGCAAGTGCACCAATTTGTGACACAATTTAGGTGCCAAATTGAAAAAACGTTAAAAAAAACTTGAAATAAGCCATTTGACGTGCACCAAATGGCTTGTTTGACATAAAATCCAAAAATCGGGTTTCAAACCCTCATTTTGTCTTCAACCCGTGGCTTAAGGAAGAGGATTTCAGGTCTCAACTCACGCTCACCAAATCTCTTCCATTGTTTGCATCCTTAGCTTGCCATTTCCCACGAGGATGCTGCCAACACGTCGGAGAGGTCGAAGATTGCAAAGAGGTATGTATTTTTATTCTATTTATTTTGAATTTGATTTAGAATACAATTTTAAATAGGTTTTTATAATAAAACTTTGTTCTAATTCTCAGGGAATAAATCTCCACCTCGAAACATTGAGAATTCACAATCACCCCCTCACGAAGATCCTCCTATACAAGAACAATCCAAAACCCCTCCATCAATTCATAGGCATCCTCAAGGAACACAAGAAAATATTCAAAATCAAATTGAAAACAATAAAAGAGACATTCAACAATTAATTGCAAGATTAACCGAGCATGCCGAAACCCACCCTTATAGGAGAGGGATAGTTGAATCATTGAAGTCAATTGTAACTCATGTGTAGGAGAAATGAGCAAGCAAATGAATTTATGGTCAAATAAGAGGCATGAGATGAGACAATTTTATGCTAGTGGTTTATCATATGCAGATGTCAAAAAAAAAAATTAACAAATCCAACTTGTGTACCCTATATACAGACCCGAAAACCAATGAACCTTTTTCTCATGCATGCAAGAGGTTCCCTATCCATTGGTGCCACCATGATTTAATAATATTTTTTTTTTGGGAGTGGTGGTGGATGGTATTTGACCAACCTCTATGCAATAACCATGAGGCGGCACAATAATTTTTGAGGAAACTCTATTGCAAGTTTGTCCTCAATAAAATGCCAAACTATTTTGACATCTTAGACTTTCAAGGTAGAGGTGGGGGTTCCACACACGATAGACCTGTTGCACGATGTAATCCACAGTTGGCACCAAGAGCCTTGGGCAGACCCATGGTGGAGAATGTTGTTGTTCCTTCCATTGTTAATGACAATGTAGAGGTGGACACAATGAAGTCGATTGGCTCACTCACCCAGACCATTTTACAATGTGTGAGTCCTCTAGTAGAGCCTGGTGTGGAGGAGACGTGTAGGCCCTGAGTTCCACCCCACCATTGTGGCACTTGTGGTGTTGTCTACACGTATGATTATCAAGGTGCTCATGATACAACTACACAACCTACATTAGTTGCAGAGGTGATGGATTTCACAAATGATATTCTAAATGATACATTCAACATTTGACACTCAGGTAAAATTTAGCAAGTTATTTTAATGTTGTTTATTAAATTATATTTTGAAATTTAAGAATAATTAAATTAGTAGAATTTTGATATGATGAAATTTCAGGGTCGCACTATTCATGAGGCATTCTCTATTCTTACAAAATGTTATACATTATCGATGATGAGTCCACAGGTATGCAACTAGTATTAAAGATATTATTAGTGCATTTGAAAAGTTGAATGTTATATTTGAATGTTTGTCTCATAACCTGCTTCAAATTTCAAACAGTTTTTTGGTGCACCTTCTTCCTCCACACCGCGCGATTCATATCCTCAAACAGTGAACACTTAGGTAGCCTTTATTCTTTAATGGTGTTGTAAATCAATGTTAGCTAGTTTTTCATAATTTTGCATATATACAAATCTAAAAAATTGATGAGAAACTCAAACATTGTAGGCTGAATCCACAATAGTGGTTTACAATTCAAGTGAGGAAGGAAAACTCACAAAAAATGACCCCAAAGAAAAAAAAGTGATTTTAGGGGTTCGTACGAACCTATTGGTTCAACCGAACCAAAAAAGGGTTTGCTCAAACTAGGGTTCGAGCGAACCCCTTTGCATCTTTGGCTCCAAAAAAGCCAATGCAATGCATAGAAAAGGGGTTCGAGCAAACCCCTTCAAAGAGGTTTGCTCGAACTAGGGTTCGATCGAACCCTGCTTCGAGTGAACCCCTGGAGGTTCGCTCGAACCCCTATGGGTTTGAACGAACCCCCTTATCCCTCATTCCCCATCTTAGGCACAAAAAAATTTCAAAAATTGGCACTTCGGAGCTCGGGTTGAGGATGAAAATGGAGGAATATTCACAAACCCAACTAGAATCAGGTAGTCCTTAGAACGAGCTATCCAAGGAATATAATTTTAATATGTTTTGGTTTTATTATGTATGTGTTTTTTTAGTTTTGTTAAACATAGGTTTTTCACCGAAAGTCAAGCTCTCTGTTTTGCACATGTGGAAAAATAGCAGATTATCAAAATAAATTTTTTAAAAATATTTTGAGGCCGAGTATTGATGTCCTCGATCCATTTAAAAAAAAAAATTGAATTTCGATACATACAGAAAAAGTTATGTTGTATACAGTCCGCCTATATCTGAATTGCAATTGGTTTGACTTCAAAACTTGATTAAGGAAAAAATATTCAATAAAAAACTATGAGACCAAATGCAAGTGCTAGATATCATAGTTACAAATCTAAATTTGAAAAAATTAGAATTTTATCATTCATACAGAAAAAGTTATGTTGTATACGGTGAGTCACTTTTTAAAAATGTTGTTTTCTGAAAAAAACCAGTTTTCGTGGGAGATGGAAAAAAAGTACAATCTGATTCCAAAAAAATTGAAAAAAATATTTTTAGAATCTATAGACAAAATTTAATGAGACTCTAGTTTGCATCATCTCCAAATTCCTCACGGTTTAGCCACTATAGGTGCCCAAATATGAAGATTTAGTTAAAAATAATAATTGCAGTGTCCAGTTTGGCCAAAACTTGTAAACCACTATTGTGGGATCACCCTGCATTCAAGTATTCTTTGATCGTGTCACATTATGTTCTCCTAATTCACTTTTTGTTCCTTTATTTCTTCCTAATCCCTTACCATTAACATTTAATAGTTCACCCTATTTTCCATGATCCCCTCCTAGCCCATCCCACTAATATCTTCTAGTCCATGCTATGTGTGATTATGTCCTTCTACTCCCATATTATTGTACCCATTATTATGTCACCCTAGATGTTCCATGATCCCCTATGTTCCACCCTATGCTCCTTTATATCATCCTATGTTATACCATATTTATCCACGTTTCATCCTAGATAACTCTTCTCTATTATTGCTACACATAGGTCAAGTTCGCACTTCATGTACTATAGTCAAACCCTAGACACCTCCTAATTCACCCTATGTTGCATTATTCCCTAATAGTCACATCCCGATAACCTCAAATTTTCTACCCTATATTTTTTTATCCCATCCTAGCCCATCCCATCAATCTATACTAGTCCATACTATGTTCTATTAATCCCTTTGGTGCAGGGGCACCACTCTTTTCTATGTTCCTTCATTAAGTGTTTGATAGGAAAGGTGTGTTAGGATGCTTGAGTTGAGTCCTTGAGTCTTAATAAGTTCCAATGTGACCATTCTATTGTAATTGATCAACTTTGAGGGGCTTTTGTATTCATCTTGTAAGGTTTGCAAATCATGTGGAAGGAATTGTCAAAGTTGAAAAGAGGTGTCAAGGTAGATAGAATGATGTTTTCTTGAGTAATTCATGATTTCTTAGTTGAATAAGGTCTCATTAGACTATTTGTAATAGTTTAGGTGTTTAAGATGGTCTAGGAAAAATATAAAGAGTCAAAACTTGAAAGTGCCAAATTTGTGATTTGCATAAATGCAACAAATTTATAATGCAACGGTCATGAGAGGTTTAAAAAGTAGTTGTAAGGAATTTGGGCATTGGTTTGATGAGGATAAGCCTTTAAAAAGTTATGATAACTCATTTTGTAACGTTGGCTTGAAGTTTGAAGCATTGGAAATGAGAATATCTTTGTTTTTCATCAAATTTCTCAATTGTCATTTGTAGGCCTGTACGAGCCCGTACAAATTGATTGTGCCATGTAAATCATTTTAATTTGTGGTGGTAGGTGTTAAAAAAAAATTGGAACAAGTTTGAGGGAGATCCATTGCGATTTGTGGTAAATATCCTTGTTTTCCTGTGACAAGCCGAAGACACACTGTTTGAGGTTTTTGTAACCAAAATCATGATTTAAGGTTCCTTACACCGACTGTACCTACTATAACTAGTGTAATGGGATCTAGGGAGTCTGAGTAGGTTGTAGGTTGCATTATTAGAGTTGTGGAGAAGGAACTAAGGAGATAAACCTGTTGTCTTGATGAGTTTTGTGAAGAAAAACACAAGAAGATGGAGCCTTGGGTCCAAGGTTTGTGGAAATCAATGAGAGTGTCAAGTTTTTTTCAAACTTTTGAGCATATTGGGTTCAAATTATACATGTATGATTCAGTGGCATGGTCTGGGAGGTTGTGCAAGTGGGACTTTGAATAAAACCTCTTAACTTGGCATGAAATTGAGGATTTGGAGCTTTCTATGTTGGAGGTGTCAACCCTGGGTGTTGATTGTGGTTTTAGAGGTTTGAGGGCATAGGAAAATCTTTCACAAGGTTTCAAGGGTGTGTGTTAATTTTAAAGGTATGTTTCTTTGTAAATTTGGCCTCATTCATGGCCTAGGACAATGTTGAGGGTCTAAATTCAAGTGATTGGTCCAAAAGACTTATATCTAGTTAAGAAATATGTTGTATAACTCTGAAATGGGTATCTGAATCCACCTTATGATCGTCAATTGTTTTGTAAAGAATGGGAGTTAAAGGACAAAAATTGAGTTTGCACTATTGCCAAGTTACATGGTGAAAGTGAGAAGTTAGACTCCCAATTGTTGTCAAGCTTTGAGGATTATTTGGATAACTCTAATAGGAAATTTTAATCTTGTTAGATGCCTCTTGAATGCAAGTTGTCACTTTGAATGAGTTTGAGCCCCCTCTTTGCATCACCCTTCTATTCTCATCCCATTACCCTCTCTTATTTCACTTATGTTCCATTATTCCCTCTTGGTCTTTATATCAACATGATACCTGCGATATTGTTTCATTTATAGATGTTGACAAGAGACAGCCCTGATGATGTTGGTGGCATGATCCAAACCATGGAGTTTCTGCAACAATAGCCAATTATGATCCATTGAGAGACGTATGGAATAGATTAGTCGATTTGACATTATATTTTCTCTTTTATGGTCTATTATAGAAAATTTTCATGATAATTTTATGTAGTTAATTTCTATCTTCATGGTTGCTATAGCTGGTTGTCACTCCAGATTGTGGACGTGGTGATGTTGTAAATGTGCATAATGACTATATGTATGCGATAAGTGATTATATATTTTGTTATATGCCATTCCACAATTCAATTTCCATGTTCTAACATCTTTACTTTTTATTGTATCAATTGAAGGTCCAAAGTGAAGAGAGGAGGATTAGCGAGCATGTTGGAAAGATAAGAGAAGCAACAATCACTCCATCTAGCCAAATTTTGAAGGCATCACGAGATCTATTTCCTTCCCCTAGAGAAAAATGACTATGTATTAGTGTTGTTTGTTGTATGCCTATGTGGTATTTTGGAGCATATGTTTTGTACTATCGATATATATATATATATATGTGAAATTTTATGTCCATATGGCTCCTTTGTACTAAGCCTGTATGGTTTTTTTTGATATATTGTATATACTTTTATCAATATATATCATTGTATAGCCTTTCAAATTTTTGATTAACGAAACTCTTATTTTTCTACTGCCATTCTTGAATGATGTTATCATGTGTATCATGTAAGTTGTATGCTTGAATTTTGTAGGCATGGATTTTGTTTACATCTAATGCTTAATTAATTACTGTCGAATGCTCAATAAGCCCTATCTAAAGCGTATTGTGTAAATAAGCTCCATTCATGGTGGTTTGTATCCTTTGGAATTCTTCAATTATTTGTGCCTCACTTATTCACATGTATGCTTGACTTATTCACATGTATACTTCACCTATATTGTGTGTATTCACATGTATGCTTCATGCTTCCAATGCATAGTGCAAATATTTTGGGGAAAAAATTGACAAACCAAAAGTATAATTGTTTGTGAAAAAACAGAGAAAAATTATACATCAAGAGATAAAAACTTTTTTTAAAATCGAAAGGTATTTCCATAGCATATAGAGATATAGAGAGCAAATAAAATTAATATTTTAACTTTAATGAATTGTTAAAAATGGATTTTTGTAGTTTATATTCATATCGTTGATTACATTGCATTGCACATATTTCAAAGTCAAAGCATTACTTCACTTTGCATAACTAATAAGTAGATGTTGATAGATGAAAAAATTTCAATTACAATATAGTTTGTACAAAGTCAACCTAAGCAGTTATGCAATTTCTTCACATTGCATAATTAATAACTAGGAGCAGTTGCCAATTAATTTTTCTTATCATGGCATTCTATGAGACCAAATTTCTTTGAGGTATTTTTTCAAATAGTTCCATGCCTTCTCCATGTTACCACATTTTTCATACATGTCTACCAAAGCATCTTGTCAAACAGTTCACTGCCTTGTTGCTATGACTAAAATCCTAAAACAAGTGATTTCGAACAAGCTATGCATGCTTCGAAAAAATATATCAAAAACATAATAGTAGGCAATAGCATAGAAAAGGTAGTGAACTATTTGAAAAAATGAATCAAATAAATGTGGTGATGGAATGCCATGACAAGCCATAGACAAGGAAGTGAACTAGTTCAAAAGATGCCTCAAATAAATGTGGTCTCATGGTGACAGAATGCCATGGCAATCAAATTGATTTTGATTGTCATGGCATTCCATCACCATGAGACCTCATTTTTTTGAGGAATTTTTTCAAAGAGTTCACTGTCTTTTCTATGCTACCACATTTTCATACATGTCTATCAAAGCATTATATCAAATAGTTAATTGCCTTGCTGCTATGGATAAAAACCTAAAAATTTGAAGTAGTAGGGGAGGTCCTGCAATGTCACTAAACACAATTCCAATCATTAATCACAATCCTCAAGTCACAAATCCTCACAGCTATGGATTGTCATGACATTCCATCACCATGAGACCATGTTTATTTGAGGAATTTTTTTAAATAATTCATTGCCTCGTCTATGATACCACATTTTTCATACATGTTTACCAAAGAATTTTATCAAATAGTTCACCGCCTTGCTGCTATGGCTAAAAGCCTAAAATGGGTGGGTTTATTGAAAATCCTATTCTCACAACTCATAACACCTTACCAATGCATCAAAAAGGCTTAAAATAACTTGCACATGCTTAGAATTCCCTCACAAACTACGGCCCCGAAGGATTAAAACCATTTCCACTCTTAAACCACTAAATTTCACCAAAACTCATCAAATTGCCAACTAGGGCATCACAGCAAACCACTCAACTTGCCTCTTCTAATCCAGAAACCATACACATGTTCCCTACCCCTAATTATGCCATTCCACTAAGTTACAATAGGATACAATGGGTGGAATGGCTATAAAGTCATTTTTACACACTCAACTACTTGCATTTGACAACTTTTTCCCTAAGCGAGAAATTTTCACCACGGAAAAAGGCCTCTGAGATAGAAAAATGTGAGAAATTTTATTGTAGAGGGGCCCAATTTGATTCCATAGGCTCAAACAAGAATTTTTTAAGTGTTGCGATGTCCGAATACGAGCATGCTGAAGTTCAGAGCCATTTTGCACTTTGGACCCTTAAGGGATCGATTGGGTTGAATGTAGCTCAGAATGATTTCATGTGTTTGGGTGTGAAAGAGGACCATTCCTAGTGTAAACATACCCACCCAGATGCATTGGAACAATGCGTTTGGTCACACGAGATGCAAAACGAAAGTTGCACCACTTTGCAAATTTCAACTACTTGTATTTGACAACTTTTTCCCCAAGTGAAAATTTGCCACCACTAGAAAATGCATCTAAGAGAGATTATTGTAGAGGGGCCCAACATGATCTCATAGGATCAAACAAGAAGTTTCTAAGCATCATGGTGTCCAAGTAATAGCATCCTGAAATTCACAACCATTTTGCAATTTGGACCCTTAAGAGAATGATCTGGTTGAACATAGCTTAGAGCAATTCCGTGTGTTTGGGTGTGGAAGAGGACCATGAATAGCATTAAAATACCTATTTAGATGAGTTGGAACAGTTCACTTGGTCACATAAGCTACAAAATGAAAGTTGCACCAGTTTGCAACTTTCAACTACTTGCATTTGAAACCTTTTTCCCCAAGTGAAAATTCACCACCACAAGAAAAGACCTTCGAGATAGCGAAAAAAAAGAGAGGTTATTATAGAGGGGACCAACATGATCTCTTAAGATTAGAAGAAAAGTTTCTAAGCATCACGGTGTCCGAGTAATAGCATGCTGAAGTTCACAACCATTTTGCACTTTGGACCCTTAAAGGGATTGATCCTGTTGAACGTAGCTAAGAGTGATTTCGTGTGTTGGGGTGCGAAAGAGGACCATTCCTAGCATAAAAATACCTATTCGGACATGTTGGAATAGTTTGTTTGGTCACACGAGCTGTAGAATGAAAGTTGCACCACTTTGCAACTTTCAACTACTTGCATTTGACAAATTTTTCCCCAAAAGAAAATTCACCACCATAGAAAAATGCCTTCAAGATAGCGAAAACCGACAAAATCTTGTTAGATCAGACAAGAATTTTCTAAGCATCATAGTGTCTAAGTAATAGCATGCTAAAGTTTTAAGCCATTTTGCACTTTGGACCCTTAAGGGATCGATCCGGTTGAACGTAGCTCAGAGGGATTTCGTTTGTTTGGGTGTGAAAGAGGACCATTCATAGCATAAAAATATCTATTCGGATGTGTTGGAATAGTTCATTCTGCAGAACAAAATTTGCACCACTTTGTAACTTTCAACTACTTGCATTTGACAAATTTTTCTCCAAGTGAAAATTCACCACCACAAAATAATGCCTCAAAGATAGAAAAAACTGACAGAGGTTATTATAGAGGGGCCCAACATGATCTTGTAGAATTAGAAAATAATTTTCTAAGCATTACGGTGTCTGAGTAATAGCATGCCAAAGTTCGCATCCATTTTGCACTTTGGACCCTTAAGGGATCGATCTGGTTGAACATAGCTCAGAGCGATTCTGCATGTTTGGGTGTGAAAGAGGACCATGCCTAACATAAACATAACTAGTCAAATGCGTCGGAACAATTTTTTTGGTCACACGAGCTGCAGAATAAAATTTGCACCAATTTGCAACTTTCAACTACTTGCATTTGACAACTTTTTCCTCAAGTGAAAATTCGCCACCATAGGAAAATGCCTTTGAGATAGAAAAAACCAAGAGAGGTTATTTTAGATGGGCCAGCACAATTTTTTAGGATCAGACGATAATTTTTTAAGCATCACAGTATTTGAGTAATAGCATGCTGAAGTTCACAACCATTTTGTACTTTGGACCCTTAAGGGATCGATCCGGTTAAACGTAGCTCAGAGCGATTTCGCATGTTTGGGTGCAAAAGAGGACCATTCCTAGCAAAAACATACCTATTCAGATATGTTGGAACAATTTTTTTGGTCATATGAGCTTCAGAATGAAAGCTGCACCACTTTGCAACTTTTAACTACTTGCATTTGACAACTTTTTCCCTAAGTGAAAATTCGCCACTATAGGAAAATGCCTCTGAGATAGTAAAAATTGAGAGAGGTTATTGTAGAGGGGTCCAACATGATCCCATAGGCTCAAACAAAAAGTTTTTAAATATCACGGTGTACAAATAATAGTATGCTAAAGTTCACAACCATTTTGCACTTTGGACCCTTAAAGGATCGATCCGGTCGAATGTAGCTCAGAGTGATTTCGCGTGTTTGGGTGTGAAAGAGGACCATATATAGTATAAACGTACCCACCCAGATGCATTGGAACAATTTTTTTGGTCACATGAGTTGCAGAAAGAAAGTTGCACCACTTTGCAACTTTTTACTACTTGTATTCGACAACTTTTCCCCAAGTAAAAACTTGGCACCACAGGAAAATTTCTCTGAGATAGAAAAAACCGAGAGAGGTTATTGTAGAGGGTACCAACATGATCTCATAGGTTTAAACAAAAATTCCGTAATCACCATGGTTTACCAGAAATACCCTGTCAAAGATTTATGCCCTTTTGCACTTTGGACCCTTAAAGGATCGAGTCGGTTGAACGTATCTCAGAGCAATTGTGCTCTCTTTTCTACGGAATTAGGTGGGAAGTATAATTAAACTCCATTTTAGTTTTAGTTTAGTTGGATTTCAAGATATTTTATGCATATTAGAAGCCAATTACCGAGGGTCGGTTTGTATACCATGTTTTAAGGGTTTTGAGTGCATTAAAATTTCATATTAATCCTTCCACCCACTGTATTCTTTTGTAACTCAACGGAAAGGATTAGTTAGGGTTATAAAACATTTTTTCAAAGTTTTGTGTGTAAGGGAGGTGAATAGAGGGTTTTTAGGTGATGTCGTAGATGTCAAATGGTGCATTTTTGAGTGGAAAATGGTGGTTTAGTGCTAGGGTTTGAAGAAATATTTGGGGGTAGCAATATCTCTTGAAATTTTAATCTTGTGAAGACCTTTTTGAAGGTTTTTCAGGCTTTTTTTGGTTGTGGGAAGGTTTGGAGTATAGTTTTTCAATAAACCCTTATCTACACCCCATCCTCAGTATTTGATTATCTGATGGTCAATAGGTTGGTCAATAGGTTGCTATGGGTATTTTGAGAATGATTTTCCTTGAATAAGGTCAATTAAGACCATTAGGTATGTTTTAGGATGATTTTTGGGTCTATTGATAAAAAATGTGAAAATTTCAATCTTGCACTAGAAGTTGTCTTTGTAGCCTTTGAAGGAAAATTTGTGTATTTGTATATGAGTGTGCAAGAAGGGATTTTTGTTGATGTAATAAGGCTATTTCCAATCCATTTACAGTATGGGTTTATAGGTCATTAGTTGTAGTAATTAGGTTGGAGGAGTCTAAAGTGCAAATTTGTAAGTTTCTTAAAGCAACAAATTTGAAATGCAATGGTTACTTGTTTTAAAAGTTGGTATTTAGTTAGTTGAGCAGCCTATTAGGCCTACCTTGTAGCATTACATTTTTTCTTATTATGAATTTACCTTTGGTTGTAAAGAAGGGAGGCTTTGAGACTTTGTAGGAGCATTTATTTTTGTCCAAATCTAGTGGTTTGGGCCTAGTACAGGCTTGTATGTGGTTTTTGTCTTGATTGTCCTATCGAGTAGTGCTACAAGGGTTAAGGGTAGGCCTAAAGGCTAGAGTGATGAGAAAATGGAATTCCTTAGTTGAAATTTAATGTGTTATGTCCTAGAGTGGTCAAGAGAAACATGTTCTGGGGTAACAAATCTGGTCTAAACCTCTGTCTCAGTTTGATTGGCCAAAATCCCATGTCAAGTGGCAAGGTTACCCTGTTGTGAGTTTGGTGAATTGATGTCCAAGAGGGAATATTTGAGAGAACTTATGTCATCTCTCCTATTTGGTTGATCCAGTCTGCATCATGGGTAGATCCTAGATACCTTGGTTCTTGTTTGGAACAACCTCATTAGGTCCCCTTGTGGTGTTGTTGATTGGTCCATAGTAGTTGTTTTGTTGAATGTCATACCTTGAGGTCTTGGGTATTTGAAGAGGCTTACATAAGGGGTTTGAAACATGTGTCAATTGTCTAGTTCTTTCCTCCAACCAATTTTATTGTTGACTGTCCTATTTGACAGGGCTACAAGGAAGTTAAGGCCTAATGTTGTTTGAAGAGTCCATGGTTGGGAAGATGAGGTACCCTGTTGAGTCAAGTGAATGTTGATGTCTTAGTGGGCATATTTGAGAGAAGTGTCAAATCACATATTTTTTGATCCACTCCACATCAAGAGGTGCACATACCAATTCTTGGTGATGCCCTAGGTGCATTTGGGGTGTTTTTACATGAAAAAAGTGAGGTCTAACAACATTGTTTTCAAGTTTTTAGCTAGTTTCTCCAAAGGAGTCTTAGGTGGAATTGAGGTATGTTAGATATGACCTGGGTTGCATCAATTTCTATGAGGCATACGCTGCCCTTACCTTTTCAACCCTATTAATTTGGCAAGTCAGTGAGCTCACTAGCTTTGCCAATTCGATAGGATTGACAAAAGGTGAGTTTTGAGGAATTCAATGAATCTGCCTTGGGGATTGTGAAAAGTTGATATAATTATCATTTCTTGGATGTTGACAACCTTTGTAGGGTCCTTGTTGAGTTGGATGCTATTTTACAAGGTTGATTTAATTGAAAGTTGATATCTTGCTTGGCATATTTAAGAGAAGTTGTGTCAATTTGTGTCTTGTGTTACCACCACTTCTGCATCAATAGGGCCAATAAAATATGCCTTTCTATAATTATATTAGAAATTATTTCATTCTTACTCATAAATCCACATACTTTTCCTTGAAGACAACTTTAAATGTAAACCATGAAGCATTACAATTAATTTTAAATGTAATATACACATTTAATTGAGGCATATATTAAGGAATATACACATTTGCATGTATTAATTTCTCATAATTTTTGTATATAAAAATAACACTAAGTCAATGACAAATATTACAATACTGATGGAAGAAAATCTTGAAAATCTTCCCATTTGTTAATACTTGTATCAATACATGCAGGGAAATAACCCTCCCATTTGCAGCACAGATCATGAAATATATTGTACTTGAGAAGAAACAAAAGGAGTTGCTGCCCAGTTTCGTTTCTCAATTCCAACTCAGTTGGCCTAGTTATTTGCATTCCAAAATGGTTTAAAATATGTACATCCCCTCCTCCCTATGAAACACATGGGTAGTAGCCTCTCTGTGATTGTGTAGTACTATAGGAATTTGGTCCACAAAAAACCTGCAAAAGCCTCTCAATCTTAGACATAGACACATAAAAATCATTAAAAGAGAAATAACTAAATAATGTCAGTCGTATAGCTAACAAGACCTACTATCACCTTCATGCATGCTAGATAAGGAGGTCGATTGAAGGTCCTACAATGGTGATGTGCCCCTTCACTACTTTATCATCTCTCAATGATCCTACATATAAATTTCAAATATATCACTAAGAGGCTTAACATAAAACATGTAGCACATAAGAATCAAATAAATCTATGAGATGGAAAATAAAGAGAAGATTGACAACTAGAAAATGCACCACTAACCGATGTTTCTCATACCACTGAACACTTGCACCACCAATCGATGTTGTTCTTTTCTTATATACTTTGACAAAATTTAGTATTACCTACAACCACAATCAAGAAAAGATCAATGATAGTCGTAAATGCATATGACATCAAACACTAATGGTGAAAATGCCTGATTGTAAGGAGTTGGTCCAAAAGAGTGATCAATAACATGAATTTAAAAATTCAATGTGCATACTTACAAATCAATCCAGGGAACCTTTCGGGTCTGATCTACTCTTTATTGTGTCAAGTATTGCATCATGGTCAAACTCCCATAGTTTCCACAAGTTCTTGTTCACAGGTTTGCCCTTATATTTGATCAAATGCACAAAAGGTTCAAGTAGTGAAGAATTTTCTGATTCGTGTCAAAGTATTCAAACAACCAAACTACAACATTCTTAACTAGATACCTCCGAAGCCATGTTCCACTAACAACCACCGAACCTGCAGGATATTCTATGTTTTCTTCGTCTATAACTGGGGACTCCAATTTATTTTTGGCCTCGATACAATGACACAGGTAATAATATTTACCCTCTTAATTGTCTTCATCTGCAATCACCACATAAATGTGCCCTACATTGATATGTTCATCTTGTTAGATGTAAAAACTGAGCAACAAAATAAAACTTGTAAGTAAGATATATTACCTGGTTCTAGTAGGTCCGATACATGATCAAGGTCAATGGATGATTTCATCTCTGTGATTTGTAGAGCTGTCGAGAGTTGATAAGTGTCAAGTGGGGTTATACTTCTTACAGACCATTCGTCAACTCACGTTGTTGACTCGAAATCATTCCATGATTGAAGTGTACATGCATAACAAAATAATGCCATGTTCCTTATATGGATAGTCCATGTACCTACATTGGAGCTTCTAAAAAAGTGTAGCTCGCTTGATCCTGTTAGTGTACAAAAATCATCATATTTTTAAATGTTAGTATATTCATCTAATAAATGAAAAAATCTATGAACTAAAGAATTGCCTTCACTACCTGGACCCATTGCACCATTGCACCGCTGGACAATTGATCTTACATCTATCAACATTATACTATTTGCATACTTTAACTCTTCTCGTGCTAGGGCTCTTTTGATACATGCGCCTACTCTATCATGCTCCCCTTTCCATGTTCGACCTCTGAGAAGTTCCACATATGTTGAACACCACTAATCCTATGCATCGTGCTCAACCAGTAAAACATTATGGTGTTCTTGAATTGTGATGTACAATTATCTGACCATATGATATACTGACTAAATGATATTCCCCTGCTAACCAGATCAACATAGAACATATGAAAACAACCTTGCATAAACTTTGTAGAATATGTGCGATCATCACTGATGTAAAAGTGATACTCCCTCAATACTTTCCTATTTTCTTCTGTACTATCATTTGCATGAATGAATTCTATATGCACAAATATAGAAATCTACGTGGAGTTTTATACTGTGATTGCACCTTGTTCTGTGGCTGTAGTGTGTAGTTCACAGTGAATTCAACAACTAAAATGATATGCCGAAGTGGAAATGTGTCCTTGCATAACTTGAACTGTGAGTCCAACTATTGTGCTCTGTGTGTATGCCTTGCATACTCATAGACCGGTTGATCATGAAAAATGCCCATAAATTGATACACTAGAATCTTATCACTGACCAATTCACACTTCTTTGCTTCTTTCCCATATTTTAGATTGTATGCCACTGTCTTATATCTCCCAATTCCACAATTTTGTCTCCAATTGTATGTGTACTAGCCATGTATTGGAAAATTGGAAAATGTTGCATGCCACCACAATGATCACATGTGCCATCCAAACATGATTTTTTGTAAAAAAATTGACCATCCTCTCTTTCACATAAAATGGAAGAAAAAAATTTCCTTGACGATTTAGGTGGAGGCATTATGTTACATTCTTGCAAAACATTGTCAGTATGCATATCTACACATATACGTCGATAAACATCATAATGGTTAGAAAACTCAATATGAACCCTACAAAAACAAGTAGTACGTGTGTGATTTATTTTGACATAAAAAGGCTTTAGCATTTCAAAAAACCTTTGACATATTTTAATTACAAGAAACTTCTGTACAAAATCAACAAAAAATTGGGTTTGAGTGGTATCCAAATAATGCATTGGATGTGGCTCACGGTTTTTACTACCAATTATCCTTCTTACAACATCTCTTTGATTAGGAGAGGTCCTTGTGTTATCCTTCCAATAATTCACAATCAAAGATCTCAAGCCTTGAGCAATTCTTGTGTCTTTTCATGGCACTCTACCCAAGAATGCCCATAACTCATTGCTATTTGGATCCTCCAATATTTCACACCTTCCTTTGGCACTCATTAGAGATGATCTGCTTATTTTCAAAGACTTAATTGCCTTTGTAAGCTTCACCTTTTTCCTTGTTTGACTGCTTAACAGTGTTGTTGTAATCACGCGTTGTGTGGCACAACTATCCTTTGTGCGTGAGGTGGAACCCATGCTCTCGTATGCACTCATCAAGTTATTTACAATGAAATTTTCACTTGAGTCATTCAAAACTCTTAGCCCAAGAGCCTTCATGGTGGGCCTAAATTTGAGTTGCCTCATCATTTCAACAAATAGTTTACATCTTGCACCCTCACTTAGCTTCGCAAAACCAAACTCCATATCCTCTATGCATATCTTTGACATGTAAATTTTGGAATAGATTATTAGGCAACCATTTCAAAACATTGGATCAATATCAATAAAAAATGTAAGTTTTCTATGCAGAACTCTAAGAGGATTTCTCAAATGTAAATTTGTGTCAATATTGGGAAGGTCAACAATATGGGGGATAGATCACGTACCTTCAATTGGAGGTGAAATTGATGACATACCTTTAGATTGACATGTAAACAATGCAATACCTCCAACTTGAGATGTCATTTGTGGAGTGCCTTCAAATAGAGATGTGTTTGCTAATGTGCATTCAAAACGCAATGTTGTTGATGGTGTGCCTTCAATTGGAGATGTGATTTATGATGTACCTAGAAAACCATATGTTGTTGCCCATGTGTCTTCAATTAGAGATGTGAATTGATCTTCACCTATGGTTGATGATGTGCCCCCAACTTCGGTATCCATTCCTATCCTTCCACAAAATTTCCTCATTCGTGCCCTTTGTTTTTCCAATTTGAAATCTCTCTTAGATTGTACAGGAATTTTCGGTTGTATGGGCTGCAATTCCTTTGCTTCATGAGCTACATTTTTTGATTCTCTTCTCCTTGCATTTTTAACTGCACATTCTTTCAATGTTAGAGGCTTCGACCGTTTCCTCAGCATGACCTTGAATTCTACATGTTCACAAACACACATAGAACAAAAGTAAGTAATGCATTTTATGAAAATATTGATATTGTTGATTACATTGCATTAAATATGAAACACACCAAAGCATTTTATGAAAGAAGGCAATGACTTGTTTGGAATTATCAAACATGTCTATGCTACACAATATTTTTCATACATGATGGAGTTAGATATTAGAGTAGGGATTTTGAGTGTGTTTGAAGAGTTGGCAAACTAGCTAGAGGCTGATGCAGTACATGTAGGGATCCACAATGAACTTTTTCAAAGATTTAGAGGAAGGCTCTTAAGAAACTTAACCTACCAAGAAACACCATTTTTGATGCAGAGAGGGGTGGAAACCATTCAATACACCAAATCAATGAGAATCAATCAGATTCCATAGCAAAATCAGATGTTCAACTAAAATTCCCAACTTCTACCAAGCTTTCCCTTGTAGCATAGGTAACCTGGTTCAAGGGCCTTTTCACCAAGATTTTCCAAAACACTTGACAAAATTAGGGATGATTAAGATACCCATTTGCAAGTTATGAAACATAGGTAAACCCCAACATCAACTCCTTTGGACCAACATTGAATTCGAATAGACCCACCTTGGAAAAGGCTATTCAATTAGCCTAATTTACAAAGAGAGTACCTTTTAAACGGGTATGTGTAGGATCATCATGGAAAAAACAAGCCCTTAAGTGGCAATAAAAAGACAAAAAATCAGAGTTAGACAACTTGACGTAACAATTTGAATAATCTATCTATATTATTTCAAAAAAATGTAAAAATAGAATCTGTAGAAAATTGAATGTAGTTTCTAAACTACTAGACCTTTATTTTAAAAAAATATATCTATTTGGTGAAAATTTGAAATTTCAATGCAGTAGTATTTAAATTTTAGGGTAAAAATAAGAAGTAGGTGTTTGTCTGACCACCCTAACCATAATAAAATAATAATATTTTTTTATAAGCTTTTAGATACAAGTAAAGGACTCATATCCCAATGTGATGCATATTTTTTTATAATTTTTTTCCAAGTAAATAATTAATTATGATTTTTTTATTACAAATTTTAAAAAATATAAAAGCTTGTCTGTCTAACCACCTTAAGTTGGTCAAAAAATCATGATTTTTTTTTTTTTTCGTTTTTTAATCCTATAGTATGCAAAGCATAGAATGTGATGCATGTTTCGGATTTAATAAATGTCATACCATTTGAAAGTTATAGATGTTTTTCAATTAGCCTATCAATTAGGACTTTATTCGTAAATCTAATAGAAAATGAATAATAATTATTTATTAAATTCAAAGTAAAGCATAATTTATATTGGTGGAAAGCTGAGAATCTTCTCTAATAACCCTTTTTGTTTCATCAATTTTGGGTTAAATTTTTTTTGCCAGCCACATGGACCATCATATGGCTTACATATCGCCACTTTTTGGCCCATCATGATCCCACACATACCCAAACACTACATCTTCACTCAAATTCCTCAAACAACAATATTTTATGTGTCAAAATCTTCAATTTCCTAATTTTTTTCTAGGTCCAAGACCTCTAGACCCCTAATACACCAAACCCTCAATTTCAATCAAAATACTTGGGGTTTTAATGAAACTCCTATCTCCCAGACCTTCTAGACCCATACAAAGCACCAAACATAGTTATCGGACCCTGCACATGGTGAATAATACATTACATGGGCATTCCTTCCCACATTTTGTCAAAACACAACTTGAAGCCCTAATTTTCACCATGCAAAGACCATGCTCCAGTCCTAGAACATCTTCCCAAACACCAAACCTTGACCCCACAACATTCCAAATAGGTTAGTCATGTATTTTAGAAGTTATAGGAACCATTCCACAAGTTATAGTAGGTAGAAAAAGTGTAATGGGTCGAATTACATAATGAAACCCTTTAATCCAATAACATTGTGAAAGTAGGCAACAACAGTAAAAACAATATAACTTTCTCTATGGGTATGTGCAGGATCATGATGGGCCAAAAAGTGGCAATGAGAAAAAAACATGTTTTGAATCGGCTCAAAAACGCGGAAATGGCTGAGTTGACTTTTCTAGGTTCGGGTGTCAGTACTTCTACTCGAACCAAAAACCAAAGGTAGTTTCCACAAATCGGATATCCAATTCTTGGAAACTGTATATAAAAAAACAACCGACTCTTTAATTTCATTTCTCACAGTTTGACGCGGGTGCAAAAGGAAAAACCCAAATCCGATAACCGATTTGAAAGGTATGTATTTGGTTTTTTCAATCTTGTAATCAATTTTTCAATATATTATGTTAAGTTTAAGTAGGTTTTATTAAAAAAAATTCAAAAATACGGTTTTCTATTGATTTTTTAAAAAAACTAGAGTTTACATTTATTTTTTATTAAAACTTAATGTTTTGAAATGGATCTTGATTAAAAATTAGTGTTGTTGATGTATTTTTATCAAAAATAAGAGTTTGTTATTGATTTTTGTGAAAAAGTATGGTTTTTTTTGGATTTTTATTAAAAACTAGGGTTTTTTTACAATAATTTCATTTATATTGTGTAATTTCAATTAGTTTAATTAGTTTTTAACTTTAATGAAGTATTATGGCTGTGAATGTAAATCCACAAATGCCAAATACTCCACCACCTCCACAGCCAAATGCTCCACCACCTCCGCAGCCACCAATTGAAGACTTAATTGGTGAAAAATTGGGGCAATTGAGGGGCATTTGTGAAATTTATCAGACAATGCCTCGATTGAGAGATATGACAAACACATTGAAGGAAATAATTAAAAATATAGAAACCCTCTCCACCCAACATAATTCCTTTTATTCATGGCAAGAAGACATGAGGGAATATTATCGATGTGGATTGTCTTAGGATGATGTGAAAGATCTCCAAATAACCAAAGCCCAAATAGCCTCTTTATTCATTGACCCCCACACCGGTTTGCTAGTGAACGTTAATAAAAAAAAAACTTTCCATAAAATGGTGCATGCATAGGGACACTGTAGCTAACTTTCGGGATCGTTGGTGTATGGTTTTTGATAAACCACCGAACAATAATTACGACATACCATTTTACTTTATTAAAAAATTATATGCTGAGTTTGTGTTAGGGCATCATGTCAATTACTTTGACATTAAACCCTTCTAGGGCATCGTTGGAGGTATACCCAAGGATAGACCAAGGGCAGTTAGAGTAGTCCCGCACCCAAATGTTCCCCTTCCTCCCCTTCCTCCGCCACCTCCAATATATCATCTAGAGATTATCGAGGATGCATCCACATAGACTACTCGGGCTATTCACTCTTTGAGTGGTCATTTGGTTTTGCATTCTTCTACAGTAGCTCAGCCACATTTTGGTTATGTTGGCGAAAGCTCGAGTGCTGCTGCATCATCCTCCTCAGGTCCACATATTTGTGTGCCACATGCTTGTACTCTGTGCCACCAGATATGCTTGGTTCCTCTTGTACAGCCCGCTGAGCATCCCTTGGACACTTTTTATTATGACCTCCATGATGTAGACATTATAGATCAGTCGCAGGGGAGTGTAGCGCACCCTACAAAGTCCTCTCCTGCTAGAAAGGGAGATGCTGGAATAGTGACACAGGTAAGATTTAAGTTGTAATTTCATAACTTGCATTTGTTTTTAAATGAATATTAATAAGAGATAGTATCAAGTACTAATATTTATTTACATGGTCTATTTAACAGTTGATGTCTGAGGAGGAGCTCGCACGGGTGACTGATAGCACCCTTAGGGCCATTTCATTTGGTTTGGACACACATGCAGTATATATTTTTGCACTCACTCATTTGCATTTTATATTATATACTTGCTTGTCATTTGAATTGTCATTAATGAAATTATATAATAGCTTACATGTTTATCTTGTTTTCCTCCTATAGGAAATACCCAGTGTGAGTGAGGTGTAGCCTCGTCCAGACTATGGAGGCACAAATCTAGATAAGGGGAAGGTAATTGAACTCAAATCGGATTGAATTAAGATTTTTAAGATCTTATATTGATTATACATACGTTGACATAGATTGGTAGTTTCATATGTACTTGTCAATTTTATTTACAGGCAATTATGAGCTTTACAGATATGTTGACAAGGGATACACTGCCTAAAGGAGTAGTTATTGGAACACCTCAAAGAGTAGGTGTTGAAACACCTCAAAGAGGAGGTGTCAAAACACTTGAAGGAGATAAAGAAAAAGATCAACCTAAAGAGGTACATGTGCTTATTTTATTTTGTGTTTGGTAAATAAGTTCTTATTGCCAATAATCATATGCTAACTTGGATCAATTTTATGTTTTTGTTCACATATATAGATTGACATTTCAAAACTTGATTTGGTATATTCTAGGACTCCTGACCCTTTGAAGAGACGTATATTTCAGATAATCAAGATTTCAATTTTAGAGTTCAATTAAAATTCAATGTATATTGATTTTGATGTTAATTATTCAATTTTAAATTATATAGTATAACTAATCTCAATTGTGGTTTGAATTTTTCTTGTGCAGCTACCTTCAGAGCCAATGAGTGCTTCAAAGAGGCTCCATTTTGATGATCCACCAGTAGTTTAGGATGAGATAGACATTTTGGCATGTAAATTTTGAATACATATTGAGATGGCATATGCCACATTTTGTAAAACTTTGTTTGAGTTGGCGTCGATGCCATTTTTGTATATGGACATACACTTGATTATTGGATAATTTGATATATAAAAGTTGACAATCAAAATTTAATTTTTTCCTCATGTGCATGATTAAACTCTTTGAAAATTTTATCTTGAGCAATGGTTAAATATCAATGTACAATAGCTTAAAACTGAATGGTTATATTATGTAGTTTATATTTATATCGCGAATTACATTGCATTACACATATTTCAAACTCAAATCATTAATTCACATTGCATAACTAACAACTAGATGTTCATAGATGAAAAATTTTCAATTATAATATAGTTCTTAAAAAGTCAACCTAAGCAGTTATGCAATTACTTCACATTGCATAACTAAAAACTATGAGCAGTTGTCAATTGCATTTGTTTGTCATTGATTTCTATGAGACCACATTTCTTTGAAGTTTTTTTTCAAATAGTCCACTGCCTTGTCTATGCTACCACATTTTTCATACATGATAGCGATCACATTAAGTTGTAATAAATTAAATGATAGCCTATGGCTATTTAATTTATACTCATTTTATTTAAATGGATGAGGCTGACCTTCCTTGATATTATTTTGTAATTTATTATTTTCAAGAGAGGTCGACCTCCTTGAAGAGTCACCTTATTTTGTATAAATACGAGGTGATGTTTGTTCATTTCCTCAATCAAGTTCATTCAGCATAATTTGCAATCCAAGCAAACATTTGCACTTGAGCACCGACGCTTCATCTTGCAACAACAAGCCGATTTCAAGGAGAAGCATATTCGATTGTATCTTTGCATCTACGAGAGGTGCTATTATTCATTGTATCAAATTTTTTAGAGTAATTGGGTATTTACTTTATTAATTAAACAATATTTTTTTAATTACGTAAAGTTCCCTTTTACCTCTTTTCACTTAAGCTAACATTAGGTGCATAATAACTAATTACTTTATTAATTATTATTGTGCAAGCCTAGGGTTTTCCTTTTTAGGGTTTTCATCTATATGTAGTTGAAAACTATCCTTTGTATTCATTATTCATTTTACATTTTTAGGTGAATACATTGCTCCACATTCTTGAGCATTTCCTTTGTTGCTTCTCTTTGCTTCTCCTTGTAACAGGTTATTTGCTTGCAGAGATCTTTGGGCTCCTATGAAGTTGTATCTTCTCAACTCCAACAAAATTCAGCCATGAGCTGGGCCTAAGTTGTAAGCAAATTTCTTGTTGTGTTTATTGTCTTATGTGTTTCATTTTTTGAGTGCTTTCAGTTGTATTATCTGATCTCTAAGTTGAAGACAACGAGAGAAATGGTCATATTGTTGATGACAAAGATTTGACCATGTTGGCTCTTAATGGTCTTCCTTCATCTTGGGAGTCTTACATTCAAGAAATCGACGTGAGATTGAAACTTCCCAAGTTTGATCGGTTGAGGGCTTACTATATTCAAGGGGAGTCAAGGTTGGTTGTGAGAGCTATTGGACGAAGCCCTACAAATGAAGACATTCATGTTCTTTCCACTCAATCCTCGAAGAAGGAAGGAAAAGGAGGAAAAAAAAGATGCTTCAAGAGGAATGGAGATAAAGGGTCAGATGGTGCTCCTGCATTCAAAAAGAAGTGGGACCTCTATCGTGTTTACTGGGATATGATTTGCTCAAAGTCAGTCAACTTGGATTTAACATTGGTAGCTTTGCAAACCTATTTAGAATAGAGTGATCTGAAGAGGACATCCCTAAATCTGGAACTTGTACAACCCAACAGACTATTCCAACACATCCGGATGGGTACGTTTACGCTAGGTATGGTTCTCTTTTGCACCCAAATACATCGAATCGCTCTGAGTTGCATTGGAGCGGCGTTTTCCCTTAAGAGTCCAAAGTGCTAATGTCAATGAAATGTGGGGGCATAAATATATTTAAGGTTGGATCAAGATTCTACAAGTCCTAGCTCTTGCCCAATCAACTTGAATCAATTACATGGAAAATGAAATTCACAATGAAATTTTTACTATTTTGTTTTTCGAAAAAGTGGCAAGCCACTGTAATTTGTTATATATAAATAGGAGATATTACAAAACCTGGTTCAAATGAGCATACCAACAGGAAAGAACCAAGAAGAAAACCTTCGGTTGTAGCTCGATTAAGTACAATGGTAGACATTTGAACCGTATTTCAAAAAACATCACTAGATATAGATTATGCCTATACACAGTTATGACCTTTTTACATTGTTTCACATTTCAAAATTCAATTTTTACAAAATTTGCCTATTTGAGGCATTCAAGGCAGAATCTTCCACAAGAGTAGTATGTTGTTGTTTTTGAGTGACAAGCACCTGTACAAACCATTAAGGTAGCAGTTAAACTACATACAATAAAAAATATGCTTAGAATAACCAATCGATATTATTACAATTTGTCACATACCTCTCTGAAAGGATCAAAGTTGCCTATTGTTGCAGCAGGTCCATGAGAAATTGTGCCAAGAATATCGCAAAATTTGTCAAATGATAAATCTATATTGTAACAACAAAAAATATGCTTAGACTAACAAATCCATATTAATCTAAACATACTGAATGATGATGAATTGGTAATGAAAAGTATAAAAGATGCTTTGAATAACCAATCTATATTAAAGTAATATGTCTCATACCTCTTTGAAAGGATTAGAGTTGGCTATTGTTGTAGTAGGTCCATGATCAATCATGCCAAGAATATCACAAAATTTGTCAAATGATATATCTATATTGTCACAACAAAAAAGAGGCTTAAGCATTGTACTTTCCATTCTTGAATATGCTATTCAAGTGTGCCTGAAGGGTAATCTCTTTGCTTAAGAGTATCCAATATTGCTTCATGATCAACATTACTAGGTGTCCATAGTTGTTTTGTCTTTGGTTTGGCATGATGCTTCAACAACTTAACATTTGTTGCTATAACAAGGTGTGAATACATGAGAATGGTTTTGTGTTTCTCGTAGTCTTCAAATGTAGGTATGCCATTCTTTCTAATCATGTATGTTTTCAACCAAGTTCCTACAACCACAACTGAACCTGTAGGATACATGAATCCATCATCATCTTCCATTTATTGTGTTAGCTTGCGCTTTACTTGCACACATTGAGCCAACCAATATTCTGATCTCTCTTCATTCCCCTACGGTGCAACAACTACAAAAACATGTCCTGGATGTAGTAGATCTGAAAGCCGGTTGTAATCAAGTGAACTTTCTATTGTGTAATTTTTCATGGATATAGTTTAAGATAAAGGAGTTAGATACTGGGGAACCCATGTATCCACCCACTCACTTGACTCACATTGATCCCACTCGCACTGAATACAACTCTGACAAAAACACGCCAACTGTCATGTCCAAATTCCATGTGCTTGCATCTGAGCTTTGAAATGAATGCATCTTTGAAGAATCTTTAATTGTATGACAATCCAATCTTCCTCCCATTGTACCCTCCTCAACCAACCAAAATAATCTGTGCATTGTTGAATCAAGTGTCCCTCCCTGTGACAATGTTGAACTACACCAATCAACAATAGAACGTGCATCACTGAATTTTGCTCCTGAAATCTTCAATTGCTCCTTAACTAGAGCTCTTTTTACACATTCACTTGATCCATCATGCTCCCCTTTCCCATGCTCAGATTCAACAAAACTCCAAATATTAGGTACACCCCTCTCTACATGCATTCTACTCAACCAATAAAACATACGAGCATTCTTGAATTGACCTGTATAGTTATCTGACCAAATGAGATGTCGACCCAGTGCTATATCATGCTCCTGCAAGAAATCAAAAAAAATCTTGAAACAATGTTGGACATACTCGGACGAGTGAGATATATCATCACTCATATAAAAATGATACTCTATGATTATCTTTTGATCCTCCTATGTACTATCAGGTGCATGTCTAAACGTTATGTGGACAAAAATAGCAATCTAAATGGAATTATAATACTGAGATTGTACCTCGTTTTGTGGTTGTAATGTGTAGTTTTCAGCAAAATCAACCACTGATATAATAGTGCCAATCGGAAAAGAGTCCTTACATATCCTGAATTGTTGATCCAACCACTGAGACCTATGACTATGCCTTGCATATTTGTAGAAAATATTATCCTTAAAATCTGAAATAAAATCAGCAACACTACATTCTTTTGTAACCAACTCGCATCTAGAACCTTCACCTCCACTCTGCAAAGTATATTTGACTATCTCATATCTCTTTTTCTCAACAAGATTCTTTCCAAATTCATGTTCGAACCCTCATGAAAACATTGAACAAACTTTGACAAGCCACCACATTGTGAGCACTTCGCATTTAAACAATCATTTCTATAGAAAAAGGAACCATCATCCCTAGAACATAAAAATAGATCTAGCAAGTCCCTTGATGATTTCGAAGATGCATTGCACCACACTCCTGCAACATTTCATTAGTATGCAAAGTAGAACGGATATAGCATAATAGTTCATGGTACATTGAAAACTCCACATGGTATTTGCAACAACAAGTATTACGAATCTTAAGAGGCACACAATAGAATGGCTTCAAACCTTCAAAATTTATTTGCGAGATTTCCATATTTGGATGTGTTTGATTAAATTTTTTGAACATTGTTTGGCTTGATTCCAAGAAATGTTTAGGATGCGATGTATGGTCTTGACTGCCAATTCTTAACTTTAAAACATCCTTTGCATTGGGTGATACTCTAGAGTTATCATGCCAAAATTGCTAAATTGCCTGCTTTACATTATCGGTTAGCTTCTTATCAACACGTGTAAGCCTTCCGACAAAAGCCCATGTATCATTTTGAAGAGGATCATCTATTCTTTCTCTTCTTGCAAGTGCTCTATCCAAAGTTTTATGATTTAAGTCAAAATCAATACAAGTTTGTCTCATAAAGCGAGCCTTTTTCAATTGATGGCTTACTAGGGTGGTGGTAATGACTCTCCGAGCAGCTCTCTTATCTTTTTCCTTGTTATTTTTTCCAATAGACTTGAGAGCATTAAAAATATTTTTGACAATAATAGAATTTTTTTCGGTCCTCTTGTTCAGACGAATCTTCAATTTGGCTAGCAAAGGTCTCATCTTTTGCATCTTTAGCAATTGTACAAAAAGTTGGCATTGCTCGGTCAATGTCTTATCACTAAAATATTGGTTGAAAAGTATTCTAGCCCACAACCAAATAGTTCGTGTTGACCTCTTGCCTTCAAAATTGTTTATAATGTTATCATCAATTTCAACTAACCATTTAGGGGTCCTTGAAGGTCTTGAATTTGGAATACCTCTTTCTTCCACACAAGGTTCTTCATTTCTCGTGTAATCTGGTGAAACATAATTTACACTTGCTTCAATATTGTGTTCAACATCTTCATTTCCACATTTTCACCTTGAACATTTTCAATATCAATTTGAACAATTTCATTCCCAATTTCAATATCATGTTCAACATCTTCAATTCCAATATTTTCATTATCAATTTCAATATTTTCATTCCCAATTTCAATATCATGTTCAACATCTTCAATTCCAACATTTTCATTATCAATTTCAAAATTTTCATTCCCAATTTCAATATCATGTTCAACATCTTCAATTCCAACATTTTCACCTTGAAAATTTTTAATATCAATTTGAACATTTTCATTCCCAATTTCAATATCATGTTCTACATTTTCACCTTGAACATATTCAATTATCCTTCAATTTGTTCTTTTGTCAGCTTTCTCTTACGTTTTTGCTTCCGATGAATACTGCTCCCCATTATACCAAATAAAAGATGCTAAAAAATCATTATGTATGACAAATTTGAGTACAAGAATCTCCAAAAAGTTTATCTTTGTCTCTTCTTGTCTGAAACCGCACATTTGTCGCTTGCAAAGTGCTGCAAACAGAATGCAGGGTCCGTTGGAATGCACAAAAATGGCCCACATGGGGTTTTTCTATGGCCCACAAATTGGATATCCGATTTGTAAAACATGTTCTACAACGGTAAGATTTAACCTCTGCACAATGGAGTTTCACAAATCGGATATCTGATTTGTACGCACATAGACCAAAGGGAGAGGGAGAGGGAGAGAGAGATTTTAGAGTTGAGAGGGAGAGGGAGAGGGAGAGGGAGATAGGGAGAGTGG
>CM021105.1:674771407-674847305 GCA_007115665.2 Sequoiadendron giganteum | reverse complement strand
TATTTAAATATTTTATAAATTGGTAATGTATATATTTAAATATTTATGGATTAACTAAAATATTGAAATAATATTAAAATATTTATAGATTAACTAAAATATTGAAATAATATTAAAATATTTATAGATTAACTAAAATATTGAAATAATATTTAAATATTATACATTTAATAATATATTATATATTAAATACATAATTCGGTAAGAGATTACCATAAATTGTATATTAAATATATTACATTATAAACTTTATTGGATATTATATATATTAAATTATAAACTTAATTGCATTTTTAAATAATATATTAAAGATTGTATAAATTGTTTTAAAACTGATCTAAAAGATATCATATATCGAATTCAAATCCGATATCCAATATTCTAGCACAAAATGTAATGCCTTGGTATTAGGCTTGGTATTAGGCTCAGGATTTGGTTCGGATCTGCCAATCCTAAAAGTCAACACATAAAACGTGTTTAACAACTTACCTTATTTTTCCAGACTTTGCCCATGTGGTTGATGACTTTTATTTTACCTAAAATTGATAAAACGAAAAGGGTTTGTAAAGGAGCTTCTCAACTTTCTACCAGTATAAATTACATTTTCTTTAGAATCTAATAAATAATAATTATTTATTTTTTATTAGAATTACGACTAAAGTCCTGATTGATAGTATGATAGAAAAACATCTATAACTTTCAAAAAATATCACATTTTTTGAATCCAAAACATGTGTCACATTCTATGCTTCACATAATATAGGATTAAAAAAAATAAAAATGAATTCCATTAAGTTTTGACCAAGTTAAGGTGGTTAGACATATGAGTTTTTATATTTTTAAAAAAATTTAATAACAAATTCATAATTAATTGTTTATTTGAAAAAAAATTACAAAAAAATATGCATCACATCCGGGCATGAGTCCTCTACTTATTTCTAAAATATTATAAAAAAATATTATGATTTTATTATGGTTAGGGTGGTCAGACAGACACCTACTTTTTATTTTTTCCCTGAAATTTTAGTACTACTGCATTGAAATTTCAAATTTTCACCAATTAGATTTTTTTTTACAAAAATTAACCTAGTAGTTTAGAAACTAAATTCAATTTTCCATAGATTCTATTCTTACATATTTTTGAAATAATATAGATAACTTATTCAAATTTTTATGTCAAGTCGCCCAACTCTGATTTTCTGAATTTTCATTGCCACTTAAGGACCTGTTTTTTCCATGATGATCCTGAACATACCCCTATACAAAGAGTTAGAACCTCTAAATAGGTGAAAATTAAATTTAATTCATTAATATACAACATAAAATTGGTTTCATATAATCTTAGAGTCTATACAGTCCGTACAACAACAAGAAAAGTGAGAGAAACCAATAAATTTCTAGAAAATAACATTCTTGATAAAAAAAGGGGTACAAATCAACCAAAAACCTCTCCTTCAAGGCATTGAAGGTTATTATACATATTTTTATTTCATTCCAAATCCCTCCAACTCTACAACTTCTGCATCTTTTAGCAACTTTTCTGACCACATTTAGCCAAATTGCAAGCTATGACACAACTAAACTCCCTTAGCTCCAAATAAATTATAAAATGGTCTAATTGACCTTATTGAACATAATATACTCAAAATTAACGAAAATCCTAGCATTTGACCATGCTCACTAAAGATGACCTTATTGACAAAAAATGAGCTTACAAGGTGCTCCTGCACCAGAGGCTTGGAACGTTGATTTTGAATAAACCCTCCTTGTTTCAAGAATACAAAGGCCTAAAGCAAGGGTTTAGTATTTAGATGCATTAGAGAGGGTTCCAGTGACTAAGATATGAAAAGTTTTCTTTGTTGTGAATGCTACAAGGAAGTGAATTTGAATTGGTCAGTTCAACATTGAATTGAGGTTTTTGAGATTGAAGTTTTTTGAAACTGATCTAATTATGATTGTTGAAGGTTTTGTCTCCCTACTCTGCATCATAAACCTAGGGTATAAGTTGTTGCCACCTAAATGAAAACTAGAGAATCTTGTGTTTATTGTTCTCAAAGCCAAATTTTTGATTGTCAATGAAGTCATGAAGAATATGAATTCAAAGAAGGGTTTGTGATGCTATATCTTATAATTATTCACTATTTCTTTGGCAATGAGGTAACTTAGAAAGATAATAAGCATTCTCAATTGCACAAAATTTCCCATTTTTTTATTTATTAGAAAGGTAAATGGTATGAATTAATGGAAACTTGCATTAAAAACTATGTCAACTCACTTGAATTTATCTAAGCACATGTGATGAAGGTGAACTTTTTATGGAACAACAAAATTAATGGACAGTTGCATTAACATTGATGAAAGCTATTAGGTTTTCCAAATTAGTTGAAAATAAAATGAAATAAAGTGAACTCCACTAGCCATGCTGGAAATGGACTACTATAAACAATGCAAATAGAACTCATAAGTAAATTTATGTTAAGTAAATGTCATGTTTTTCATTTTTTTGTTCTTCAAACTCATAAAAATTAAACTTTTTTATGTAAATCCCATCTAATTAAATGTTGAATTATATGTCCAATTGTTATGATTACTAAAATCAATAAAGAAATTTAGTTTATATTTTCAAAATAAAATAAAATACTAAATATAAACATTTCAATATTACCGAAATGAATATATTACCTCAGATAATGTAAAATGATGTAGAAACTTCAAAATTTCTTCTTCTACATTGTCTACCATGCAAATTGGTGGTAAAAAGGTGATGGATCAAGCATAGATTGGTACAATATGAAGTCAACTACATAAAAAAAGGTGTTTTTAACTCGGATAAAGCGCTAAACCAAAAAAATACAAGAGAATGTGGGCTTGAATCATGGGGTCAAACCCTATTTTACCATTTCAAGGTAAAACACATTTGACACTTGCCAAATTTGGTGAGCGTGAAATATGTTGTTTTGAAAAAGGAGAGACCTGAGAGAGAGGAGGAGAGATAATGCGGGAGAGAGATAGAGGGAGGAGAGAGAGAGAGAGTGGGAGAGAGAGAGAGGGGGGGTAGGAGGCTGAGACTTGAGAGAGAGAGAGGTGGAGGGAGATGGGGTGGGAGGGAGAAACCTAAGAGAGAGAGAGGAGAGAGGGTGGGAGGGAGACACTTGAGAGAGAAGGAGAGGGAGTCAAAGTGGGAGAGAGGGGGTGGGAATGAGAGACCTAAGAGAGTAGGGTGGGAGGTAAGTGAGGCTTGACAAAGAGGGATTGTGAGAGAGGGTATTGGAGTGACACATATTAGTCTAGGTAGCATGGGAGGGAGTGAGATCCGAGAGAGAGAGTTTAGAGGAAAATAATTTATTCATTTATTATGGGGGGAAGACCTAAGAGAGGGAGTGGGACCCTTAAATCATAAACCCTCTACCATTAACCCTTAACCCTTAAACCCTAATCCCTCAACCCCCATACCCTCTTAATCTCTCAACCCTTAAATTCTAATCCCTCAACCTCTCTACAATCTTAATCCCTCAACCCTTAACCCTCAACCCTCAACCCTTAAACCCTAATCCCTCAACCCCTATACCCTCTTAATGCCTCAACCCCTCTACCCTCTACCCTTAAACCCCAATCCCTCAACCCCTATACCCTCTTAATCACTCAAACCCTCTACTCTCTACTCTTAAACCCTAATCCCTAAACCCCTATACCCTCTTAATCCCCCAACCCTCAACCCTTAAACATCAAACACTAATCCCTCAACCCCCATACCCTCTTAATTCCTCAACCCTCAACCCTCAACCCTCAACCCTTAAACCCTAATCCCTCAACCCCTATACCCTCCTAATCCCTCAACCCTTAAACGCTAATCCCTCAACCCCTCTACAATCTTAATCCCTCACCCCTCAACCCTTAAACCCTAATCCCTCAAAACCTATACCATCTTAATCCCTCAACCCTCAACCCTCAACCCTCAACCCTTAAACCCTATTCCCTCAACCCCTATACCCTCTTAATCCCTCAACCACTCAACCCCTCAACACTTAACCCTTAAACCCTAATCCGTTAACCCTTGTACAATCTTCATCCTTCAACCCTTAAATCTCAACCCTTAAACCCTAATCCGTCAACCCCTATACCCTCTTAATCCCTCAACCCCCATACCCTCTTAATCCCTCAACCCTCAACCCTTAAACCCTAATCCCTCAACCCCTATACCCTCTTAATCCCTCAACCCTCAACCCTTAAACCCTAATCCCTCAACCCTTAAACCTTAACCCTTAACCCTTAAACCCTAATCCCTCAACCCCATACCCTCTTAATCCCTCAACCCTCAACCCTTAAACCATAATCCCTCAACCCTCAACCCTCAACCCTAAAACCATAATCCCTCAACCCTTAAACCCTAATCCCTCAACCTCTGTACCCTCTTAATCCCTCAACCCCTCAACCCTCAACCCTTAAACCCTAATCCCTCAACCCTTAATCTCATAATACCTAATCTCTTAATCCCTCAACCCTCAACCCTTAACCCTTAAACCCTAATCCCTCAACCCCCATACCCTCTTAATCCCTCAACCCTCAACCCTTAAACCCTAATCCCTATACCCCTATACCCTCTTAATCCCTCAACCCTCTAACCCTTAAACCCTAGTCCTCTTAATCCCTCAACCCTCTTAACCCTCCCTACTCCCTCAACCCCTCATAATCCCTCTTAAACCCTCTTAATCCCTCAACCCTCAACCCTCAACCCTTAAACCCTAATCCCTCAACCCCCATACCCTCTTAATCCCTCAACCCTTAACCCTCAACCCTCAACCCTCAACCCTCAACCCTTAAACCCTAATCCCTCAACTCCTATACCCTCTTAATCCCTCAACCCCTCAACCCTCAACCATCAAACCCCAATCCGTCAACCCCTATACCCTCTTAATCCCTCAACCCTCAACCCTTAAACCCTAATTCCTCAACCTCTCTACAATCTTAATCCATCAAACCTTAACCCTTAAACCCTAATCCCTCAACCCCTATACCCTCTTAATCCCCGAACCCTCAACTCTTAACCCTTGTACCCTAATCCCTCAACCCTTAACCCGCAACCCTTAACCCTTAATCCCTAAACTGTCTAATTGAGAGAGAGAGAGAGACAAAGAGAGAGAGAGAGAGAGACAGAGACAGAGAGACAGAGAGACAAAGAGACAGAGAGGTGGTGGGAGGGACATACTTGAGAGAGAGGGATAGGGAGAGGGAGAGAGACAGAGGGAGTGAGAGAGGGAGGGAGTGAAAGAGAGATAGAGGGAGTCACTATGAGAGGGAGAGGGGGTAGGAGGGGGAGACTTGACAAAGAGGTAGAGGAAGATGGGGTAGGATGAAGATACTTGAAAGAGAGAAAAAGGGAGTGAGGGTGGGAGGGAGAGACCTGAGAGAGAGGGAGAGAGACCTGAGAGAGAGGGAGAGAGACAAAGTGGGAGAGAGATAGAGGGAGTGAGAGAGAGAGGGAGAGAGACAAAGTGGGAAAGAGATAAGGGAGTGAGGGAGAGAGGGAGTGGGAGAGAGATAGAGGGAGAGACATAGAGAGAGAGAGGGGGGGTAGGAGGGAGAAACCTAAGAGAGAGGGAGAGGGAGAGAGGGTGGGAGGGAGACACCCAAGAGAGAAGGAGAGGGAGACAAAGTAGGAGAGAGGGGTGGGAAGGAGAGACCTAAGAGAGTAGGAAAGAGAGGGAGTGAGAGATAGAGGGATGGGATAGATGCAAGGAGTGAGAGAGAGAGACTTGAGAGATGGAGAGGGGGTGGGAGGGAGAGGGAGTAATCATGATAGAGGTATTTGAGAGAGATGGAGGGAGCGAGAGAGATAGAGAGAGAGAGGAGGTGGGGGGAGATACCTGAGATAGAGGGAGAGAGAGAGTGGGAGGGGGTGGCAGGGAGATATATGAGAGAGAGGGAGAAAGAGAGGGAGAGAGATAGAGGGAGTGTGAGAGAGGATGTGGGAGAGAGATAGAGGGATTGAGTGAGAGAGACAAAGAGATGCCTGAAAGAGGGAGAGGGGGTAGAATGGAGAGACTTGAGAGACAAAGAGGGAGGGGGAAAGAGTAGGAGGGAGAGACTTGAGAGAGAGGGAGAGGGAGAGAGAGTGGGAGAGAGATAAAGATCATGAGAGAGAGGGACTTGAGAGAGAGAGGGAGAGGTGGTGGGAGGGAGATACTTAAGAGAGATGGAGAGATAGAGGGAGTGAGATAGGGAGGGAGAAAAAGAGAGATAGAGGGAGTGATTGTGAGAGGGAGAGGGGGTAGGAGGAGAAGAATTGACATAGAGAGAGAGGGAGAGGGGATAGGACAAAGATACGTGAGAGAGAGAGAGAGAGGGAGAGGGGGTGGGAGGGAGAGACCTGAGAGAGAGGGAGAGAGATAGAGTGGGAGAGAGTGAGAGAGAGGGAGTGAGAGAGAGGGGGTGTTAGATATTTATGCCTCATCTTCTTGGTTTGGACTTCCATTTTTACTTGGAGCCCTATTTTTGGCCTTTACCGCCATACCGTTGCAAGATTTCCTTGGTGGTGTGGTTGTGCAGTTTACCGCTTTATTGCGGGCCACCTTGCTTCGTCTAGCGGTTGGGCAGTGTTACCGCCTTACCACAACAATCTTCTTCTAGACTAGTGGTGGTGTGGTGAGCGATGAAAGTTGGCGTGTTGATTACCACCATACCGCAGGGGTTGCTCAGAGGTGGCAAGGTAGCATGATTGCTGGCATGTTGGCGGAGCAAGGCCTTACTGCCTTACCGCATGAGTTTCTCATTGGTGGCACGGTAGTAGTTGGCTATTGAAGGATGGTAGTCTAGTGACGGTTACCGCTTTATTACAGATGGTGCTCGAGGAACCTGCGGTGGATGGCTAGCGGTCAACATTGGTAGTTATCGCCTTACCATGGATGGTGATATGTATCACCGCAGTGGCCATAGTAAGACCATTGGTGGTCTGCTTGGTGGTCACTTCCCTACCATTGGGTGGCCTCCTGGTCCCTGCAATAGCACGGTCGACCGTTAGCGGTCTAGTCTAGCAGTGTCACTGCCTTGCCACGGTTCTCTGGCGCTTGAGGCCTGGTAGTGCGAGGCAGATAGAGATGGAGCTTGGGTGTGCTCAACACCTCACCACGGGGTGGCTTAGTGGGCTCAGTGGTAGCACAGGTAGAGACTGGGTGAGCTCGGGTGAGCTCATTGCAATAACGCGACTGGGTCAACTGAGCTCGGCGGTAGCACGGTTGGAGGCAATGGATGGTAGAGGTGAGCTTGGAGCTCGACCGACTAGGCTTGACCGAGTTTGACTAGAGGTCAGCGCAACGAATGAACATAAAGGAAACACGTGGTTCAACGCCATGATGTTGATTGGCTAGAAGCCAAAATAGTGTATGACAGTTATTGCAGGTCGAGTTTTCAGCTGAAGACAGGACTCGATTGAGGAAAGGAATTGAATGCCTAGGCGGCCTGATGCAAGAAGATCTGTTAGTGAATATCCTGATGATAGTTGATTGTTTGGATAGGCTTAATAGGTTGGTGCATGGTAAGAGATTAAGTAATCTCGCGTGCATGGTAGAAAGGATGAGAAATTTGAGTGAGAGGTAGAGAGTGTTCGAGCAGTCATGACTGTGAACACTTTGTCTTTTAATTCTGCGAAGATGTGAACTTGTGGAGGCTATGTGGCTGGCATGGCCATGAGGCTGGTTGTGACTGTCAACTGAGGAGCTAAAGGGAATATACATGGTATGTATTTTGAAGACATTGTAACTGTGTGAAGGTTCTGTATTTTGTGTTTCTTTCCTTCTCTAGATGGACAAGATGTTATCTCTTGAAGAGCATAGCTATGTGTTTGTATTGTAACTGGTTTTTTGTTACTGAATAATACAAGTGAGCTGAGTGTTTTGGAGGGTGGGGTTATTTACCGGAAAAGGTTTTCCCCACATAAATTTGTGTTTCCATATGTTTGTCTTTCATGTTGTCTGATTCATGTTCTTGAATCTATGGTTGTGTTGAATCTGCTATCTTGTTAAGCATTTACTTTTCTTAAAGGATCAATGGGGGATCCACTATGCCTACTTCCACTTTATGGCATAGTTTGTGTCTTTGATGTGATTTGAAGAAATGAAAATCACTAAGGAACTATTGTCTTAGATGTGTTCCATGATGACAGACCAATCCCGTATCCCCAACAAGTGGTATCAAAGTTGGTTAAGGGAGGTCAAGGCTTGATGATACCAACAAGTGGTGTCAAAGCCTTCTCTTGATTACTGAAGTTCTGGGTATTACTCCTGTAAATATTTCTTAGCCTAGAAAGCTTGAGGAAATTTGGAGGAATCTGTGGCTGATTGATCCTTCGATGAGTGGAAGTTCTTGCTTCTTTGATTCAACACACAGGTTTGAAAGATGCTGGAGATGACTGGAGTTGATCATATTGTTGCAATATGGTCCAAGGCTCCTACCTCGTAGCAAATGTTCCTGATGTAAAGGGCATGAGATTTGCTTGTGGTTGTGTTGCAGCAAAGCATGGTTTCATACTAGGTGTCTATGTGAGAGGCTCCCTAGCAGTATGGATTTGCTTGTGCTACTGTTCAGCCATGGAGTATTGTGCTTGTGCTGGGTGTTCTGACTTAGCACTGAAGGTGGTTTCTCTATTGCTCTGATTGCATGAAGGTTATGAAGTTGATCTGGGTGGTCTATAATTTTTGTATAGCCTGGCTCTCTCATATGCTTGTGCATGGTTGTGGTTTTGGAACTGGTCTAGAATGGACCTACTATTCCTGCTTACCTATATCTTGCACTCACATGTTTCAGTTTCATGTCTTTGTCTCTGAAGGTTTTTTGTAGATTTTCCTAAAAATTCTATCATGCATATTCATGTCTTTCATTATTCTGGTTAACCATGCTAGTTACATGTAGACTCTTGGGTCATCTAGATGAGCACTAAATATGAAGATGCATGGGCGTTTTATAAACACTGTGGTTTTGCAGGTTTTACACGGTCAAGAAAAAACTGTGGTGTGTGGAGCTACTGTTCATCTATTTTCTAGACCTTGGCTTCTGGGGTGTGACTGAATGAGATAGTTGCAGTTCGACATGGTTTGAGGAGGTGTGATGTCTTCTCTACATGAGAGTTTTGGTATGTTATTTTCATTCAACATTCTTGTGGTGTTTCCTGCTAGTTTCCTAGACTATGGTGCTTGATTTGTGGACATGAATGGAAAATCGGATCTGTTGCTGATCTGGTGTTTGAGTCAAGTTGTCTACGTGGGTTGTTCCCTTTGATTATCTTAGTTTTGCAGTTTCCAGTGTGATGATAGATTTGCATGGTTTTCATTGAAGTGGATCTACGAGTTGTGCATTTTTGTGGGTTGTCTTTACCTACATGTTGTCGTGAGTCAACTCAGAAGTGGACTGTCATTATCCACGAGGTTTCTTTTGTGGTGGTGCAAATCTGTTAGTTGACCTTCTCTATGGTCACTTGTGCATTGGCATGGCTATTTTGAGATGAGAGGATGGACAACACTTGAGTACCTGAATAGTCACTGATGGGGACTTGAAGCATGTGAATAATGATGTCATGGAAAGCTTGTTAAACTGACTAGTGTAAGCTTTTGATAGTGATGGTGTGGTCGGTCGTGATGCTTTGAAAGCTCAATGTCACGGTTCAATGGGAGATTTAGAAGTGATTGTGGATTCATCACTTGCTAGTGAATGATCTTCTTTGGTGTTGCAGATGATTCTGGCGGGACTCTTAGATCATGTTGCTGCAGAAGAGTTCTTTTGCACCTGCATGGTCACTATTTGAAGATGCACATCATCTTGGAGCCATGAAGGACCTTGGTAGTCTTTGGCTGAGATGCTGGTGGTGCTTTACAGGTGATGTTGGTTTAGATTTTGCTTTCTTGATGTCATGTATACTCTTGCTTGTGCATTAGAGTTTTGGCATGTTGCTTTTCTCTTGAGACCATGGATAGTTCACTTAAAGCATGGTATCTCCTAAGGAGGATGTGTAAGATCACGATGTCATGATAAGCTCCTAGTTCATATGGTTTAGAGTTTTGATAGTGGTCTCGAGTTTGTTTATGTTTTGAGTACTTTGGTCATATGCTGGAGGACTCCATGTTAAGTGCAATAATGCAGATTGGAGTTAGCATGAGATGACAGGTTGTTGGTGCTCATGGATGCATGGAGAATAAGGTGAGGCTGAAATTATTTTAAGAATGTTGTTGTTTCCAGTTGAAAGTTTGAGTAGCCTCCACCTTGGTTGAATGCGAGTTCAACAGAGACCATGAAGGAGAATGCTCTTCGGTAAGTCACGGTGGCTTGTATATCTTGGAGGAGAATCTCTTTCCTCTTGGTCTACTCAGCAGTGAAGCTTATTTGAAAGGTACTTTCCCATTATAGCTTTTAGATATGTGTTATGCTTTATCTTTCATGGATATGAATCTTGAGTTGCTGTTTCTAAAATTCGGGAGGATTTATAATGGAAGGTGGACAACATAGTGTATCTCCTTGTGCTTTTGAGGATTAATAGGAGATGTTTATATGGGTGAGTCTGATCTTCTTTGAGCTGATTAAATCCATGGAACTGTTGGGTGTTGTTATGGTTTCTCCCTTTTGGGATGTGAAGAAGATCATTCTTGACACAACTGGCATTTAGAAATGTATGTAGGAGGATGCTACATGTTTTGATTTGCAGTTTCTCTCTAATCTGGTCATTTCTTCCTATATGTTCATTTTCATATGACTTTAGATGTGAGATTCCTTTATGGAGCCGAGTTGGTCACAATTTGTGGTCATGTGTATTCACTTGGGTGATGACATGAAGGTTCCTATGCCTCTTTCTTCAGTTAGATATGGAGGATTTCTTGGAAGAGCTCTGGAAGAAAGTTGAGAGAAATGTTTCTTGCAACAGGTGGTTGTAGGTGGTGCATATAAGTGTGACTCTTCCTCAAAACTACATGGTTCCTCATTTCTTTGTGCAGGTGATTGGTGGACTTAGTATGCCTGCATCACTTGTGATGATGCTTTGTTTGCATTCATCTGGATAGTACCATTATAGTGGGAGTACCTAGACATGTTTGGTCTTTTGACTAGTTGACACATGGTGCTTGTTTTTGTTGTTGATGGGTAGTTATGTGCTGGCTTGATTTTACTGATGGTCATACATTTAAGGTATGGGTGATTGGATGGATTAGCATGAGCTATGTGTGCTATTTTTTAGTCATGTGAGTTTGATCAGTTGGAGGGGTAGTCAGTTTTATGGTTGATATTCTAGCTGATGGTTTTATCTTGTTTTGGAGATTTGTTTCTCATTTTTGTGTTCGCATTGTACTTTTTTGCTGCTGTTGTGGTGCCTTTTCCATCTGAAGGATTTCATGCTTGTGTTCTAGAGACTGGTGCATATACGCCTTGGCTCGTTCCTTTTCTTGTGTTGGATGTTTGGAGTTGTAGCTTGAGATGGTGGAAATTTTTTGAATGTTGTTGCAGGTGTCTTGGTTAGAGCATGGAAGCATGGTGATGGTCCTTTTTTTGCGTTTTTGGAAGAAACCAATAAGATTTTTTCAAGTGGGAGATTGTTGGATATTTATGCCTCATCTTCTTGGCTTGGACTCCCATTTTGGCTTGGAGCCTTGTTTCTGGCCTTTATCGCCATATCGCTGCAATATTTCCTTGGTGGTGCGGTTTTGCAACTTATTGCTTTACCGTGGGCCACCTTACTTGCTTTGGCGGTGTTACTGCCTTATCACGACGATCTTCTTCTAGATTGGCAGTGGCATGGTGAGCGGCAACAGTTGGCGTGGCGATTACCGCCATACCGCAGGGGTTGCTCGAAGGTGGTGAGGTAGTGCGATTAGCGGTGTGTTGGTGGAGCAAGACCTTGCTACCTTATAGCATAAGTTGCTCATTGGTGGTGCGATAACGCTATAGCAGATGGCAGTTGAAGGACGGAGGTCTAGTGACAGTTACCGCTTTACCACAGACGGTGCTCAAGGAAGCTGCAGTGGCTATGGTGGATGGCTAGCGGTCAGCATTGGTGGTTATCACCTTACCATGGGCGATGAGATGTCTCACCATGGTGGCCATGGTAAGACCATTAGCGGTCATCCTAGTGGTCACCACCCTACCACGGGGTGGCCTACCGACCCTTGCGGTAGCATGGTTGACCGTTAGCAATCTGGGCTGGCGGCGTCACCGCCTTGCCGTGGTTGTCTAGCGGTTGGGGCCCGGTAGCGTAGGGCAGACAAACATGGAGCTCGGGTGGGCTCACCACGTCACCATGGGTTGGCTTAGTGGGCTCAGTGGTAGTGCGGGTAGAGTTTGGGTGAGCTTGTGTGAGCTCACTATAATACCTCGACCGGGTCGACTGAGCTCGGTGGTAGCACATTTGGAGGGTGAGGGTCGATGATAGAGGTGAGCTCAGAGCTCGACCGACTGGACTTGACCGAGTTTGACCAGAGTTTAGTGCAAGGAATGAACAAAAAGGTGACACGTGGCTTAGCATCAGGATGTTGATTAGCTAGAAGCCAAAATAGTGTATGACAGTTATTATAGGCTAAGTTTTTAGGTGAAGACAGGACATGATTAAGGCAAGGAATTGAATGCCTAGGCAACCCAATGCAAGAAGATGTGTCAGTGAATATCGTAATGACAGTTGATTGTTTGGACAAGATGAACAGGTTGGCGCATAGTAAGAGATTAAGTAATCTCGTGTGCACGGTAGAAAGGTTGAGCGATTTGAGTGAGAGGTAGAGAGTGTTCAAGTGGTCCTAACTATGAACACTTTGTCTTTCAGTTTTGCGAAGATGTGAACCTGTGGAGGCCGTGTGGCTAGGCTGGCCATGAGCCTGGCTATGACAGTCAACTAAGGAGCTGAATGGAATCTACATGGTTTATATTTTCAAGATATTGTAACTGTGTGAAGGTTCTGTATTTTGTGTTTCTTGCCTTCTCCAGATAGACAAGATGTAATCTCCTGAAGAGCATAGCTCTGTGTTTGTATTGTAATTGGTTTTTTGTTACTGAATAATACAAGTGAGCTGAGTGTTGGGTGATCCCACAAAGCTAGTTTACAATTTCTGGGAGATTCTGATTTTTGCTGAAATCACATATTTTTAGAAAATATAATGATTTAAGCCTTAAAAAGTTCCATTTTAAAGATTTCAATTGAAGAGGGTTTGATCAAACCACCTTAGATCTAACCCCCTTGGATAGAACCCCGCTAGTTTTAAACCATACGTACAACAGAGTCTCCTTTACATCTATCAAAATGCTGATAAAAAACCACTTTTTATTTACCTTTTGGATGATCAAATGAATTCATATAAAATTTATTTCAAATGATCATGGTAGTCCTCAGAACAAGCTATCCAATGAATATAATTTTGAGATGTTTTGATTTTATTATGTATGTGTATTTTTAGTTTTATTAAACATAGGTTTTTCACCAAAATTCAAGCTCTATGTTCTGCACATGTGGAAAAATAGAAAATTATCAAAATAAAATTTTAAAAAATATGTTCAGGCTGGGTATTGATGTCCTTGATCCATTAAAATATATATATTTTTAATTTTGATACATACAGAAAAAGTTATGTTGTATACAGTTCGCCTATGTTTCAATTGTAATTCGTTTGACTTCGAAACTTGATTAAGGAAAAATTATTTAATATAACACTATGAAACCAAATGAAAGTGCTATATATTGTAGTTACAAATCTAAATTCGAAAAAATTAGAATTTTATCCTTCATACAAAAAAATTTATGTTGTATATGGTAAGCGTCACTCCTTAAAAATGTTGTTTTAAAAAAAAACTAGTTTTTGAAGGAGATGGAAAAAGAAGTGCAATCTGATTCCAAAATTTTTGAAAAAAATATATTTAAAAATCTATAAATTTTTGTGTCACAAATCACTAGTTTTCATCATCTTCAAATTCCTCATGGTTCAGCCGATATAGGAGGTCGAAAGTTAAGATTTAGTTAAACATAATCAGTTCAGTGTCCAGTTTGCCCAAAAATTGTAAACCAATATTGTGGGATAACCCTGTTTTGGACGGTTGGGTTTTTTTACCTAAAAAGGTTTTCCCCACATAAATCTATGTGTCCATATGTTTGTCTTTCATGTTTTCTATTTCATTTTTTTGAATCTATGCTTGTGTTAAATCTGCTATCTTGTTAAGCATTTACTTTTCTCAGAGTTTCAATGGGGAATCCACTGTGCATGCTTCCGCTTTATGGCATAGTTTGTGTCTTTGATGTGATTTGAAGAAATCAAAAATCACTAAGGCAATGCTGTCTTAGACATGTTCTATGATGAAAAACCAATCCCATAGCCCCAACAAGAGGGAGTGTGTGTGTGAGAGAGAGAGAGGGGGAATGGAGATACCCGAGAGAGAGTGGGAGAGAGAGGGAGAGAGATAGTGAGTGAGAGAGAGGGAATGTGAGAGAGATAGAGGGATTGAGTGATAGACCTAAGAGATGGAGAGGGGGTAGGAGGGAGAGACTTGAGAGAGAGACAAAGAGAGAAAGATAACAACCTAGGAGAGGGAGATGGAGTGAGAGAGACAAAATAACCAAAGAGGGAGAGAGAGGGAGAGTGAGAAAGGGGGTTGGAGTGAGATAGATTTAAATTTAGGTACCTATGTGGCAGGGAAAGAGACCTAAGAGAGGGGATTGGATTGAGAGAGTAGTCTAGGTCACATGGGAGGGAGTGAGACCTGAGAGATAGAGACTTCATAGGGATAAAGAGTTATCCAGTTACGGTAACGAGTTAGAGAAGGTATGAAAGGTAAAAACTCAACTATCCATCTATGATCATAAAATGTGCACTCTAAGCATTATCAAAGTTGTTGACCAAAGAGGGGAAATTCCGGTTCTGTACAAAGTAGGCCATTTGGTGAGCGCTTAATTTTGCACTCTCCAAATGGCCTACTTTGGACGTGTTAATTGACAAGATTTTCCAAATTTCTTCATGTTTTTGTTTGTGTTCCCCATCTCATTTTCATGTCTTTCAATGCAAGTCTATAAAAAAATCATGATAGCGTTAACCTCTCTCTTAGCTATCTTAATATATAATTCTTTTTTCATTTTGATTTAGTTAAGGTTTTGATCCATGGCTTCTATTGTAAATGCCCTTGTTTTTGGTAAAAAACCAACATGTGCTAGTTTTACGATAGATTTTTACCCGTTCATCGAAATGTGAAATGAATTACATTTTTTGAAACTAGACTTCATTCTACACATGATGAAAAAAATAATCAATTTTTTGATTAGTTTGCAAAAAATTTAGGGGGGAGCATGTTCAAATTTCATCTTCTCAAGATGTGTCCACTTTGAAAATTCATAAAATATTCTATATTCATTAAAAAAATTATCCGAAAGAACAAGGATGACCTACATGGTGCAAGCTAATTTCTCACCCTTGCTATTTTGGAAATTCTAAAAAAAAGTCAATCAAAAAGGGGGGAGCCCTCAAGTACTATGCTATGTTTTTTGATAAAACATGACCTTTTTTGCCCCCCCCCTTTTTGAGACCATTAATCTTCATTAATTTCAAAAAAAAATAGTAGCTTAGAAACTAGACTTGAAGCACTTCAACTTTTGTTCTTGTCGCATCTTGAAATTTTGAGCATAACTATCTTCATTTTCTTGTGCAAATCATATTTTTCTGATTTTAGAAAAAAGTGGCATCTTAAGAGCCAAAATTGTGTCATAGATTGGTGCACTTACCCGAAATCCAAATACATTCATTAAATATTCTGGCCCCAATTTAAAAAATAACACAAAATAGGTTTGGGACATCAACACTTAGGGTGCCTATCTCCCCTATTTTGGCTCCATATTCAAATATGTCAGATATCTCCTCTTATTATTTGAAATTAAAATCTCTAAAGTTGATGGTCAGATATGATTTGTAGGAAATTAGAATAATTACATATACATACCTAGTATTTGCATCATCTAAAAGGTAAGTGGAAATTTTTGGAGAAATTTATGATCAAGAAATTGTCGAGAGCATTATCAAGCAAGTCAAGAGAATCCATTAGAGGATTTATTATATCATGTCAAATCATATTTGAGTTTATGTTTGTTCATGTTATCATTGTTTATGAAGACTAACCCTTTTGTAGGTCTCCAATAAATTCAAGCAGTTCAAGATCCAAGACCTTGAGGTGATGTGCATGAATTTAGTCCTTCAAAGAAACCATTGAAGGGTTGTGAGCTGCAACACTTTGTGGATTCATCATTCTTTCCTATCATAAATCCTTTTATCATTAGAATTTCCATAATGGAATTGAAAACACTAACACATGGTTTGACTAAGGCAAGCCCCTAAATGGCACAACCTTTCCTCTCTCTTTGAATGTGCAAGTTTTAGGTTTGAAGAGTATAGAAGGAATTTTGAAGATCAACTATTAATCTTTGCAATAAAAATCTCTACACCTTGATTACTCAGAAACTCAATTAAAAAATATGTGACAATGATCTGATGAATTTGTAGATGGAAATTAGAAGCTTGGATTCGACTCTCGAGGACTACAAATATAGATCCAACAAAGGCCTACAAGGACAATGGCACCCTCAAAGAAAATGTCCTAAAAAGTTATGCTCAAATTTATACTGTAGTTGCATAGTGTCTTTCTTAGTCTATTCTTGTAGTCCAATTTTTCTTGTGACATTCCATGTTTTTTGTTTCTATGTTAGAATAGTTATTTGCATCATTATGTCAACTGAATAATTACATTTCATTGTTAAAGTCATTTTAGATTTAGTCAATTGTTGGTTGGTCCACCTTTCAAGCTATAAGTCAATCATATATCTTTTCCAAATCCATCAAATGTCCACCACAAGAAATCTCTAATGGCACATTTTTAAAAAGTACCTAAACCCTAGGGTCAAATCTTAGAGTTACACTTTTTCTATGTTCAATCGAAATCTCCATCCAATAAAAAACATCATTATATCCCTAGGTACATAACACATTGTTCCATGGATGGCATAAATCTAAGATAATTTTTAAAATCATGATATCATTATTTTAATTATTTTAAAAAATAATTTAGAAGCCTACTTCAAGTTTGAATATACATATAGATTTTTTTATAATTTCGTTTTATGTTATTTTTAATTTTTATAAGATGATTTTCATTAAAAATTGACAATGTGTATGATATAAAGTAAAATTTTGAATAAATTTGATTTTTTAAAAAGAATGTGTGCACAAGATCTACTTTTTATTCACAACCTTTGAATATTTTATTTCTTATCACATTACTATTGTTGTTGTAGTTCTCATTTGTTATGTCTAGTAACATAACACTAAGGTATTAACATAGGTTGAGTTTAATATAGAGAATAGCTAGTGATAGTATCTATTGCCTTATCACTCCTCATATTAAGAAAACCATTTTTAGATCACCATATTAATCTCTAACAAGATTTGGTTTCTACACTTCATATTTTGGGTAATATGTGTCATAGATGAATTGATCCCCTTTCAAAAAGTGTATGTAAGTAAAGGTATGCATACTCTTTTGTATTTGGGAGAGACACTTTGATTCAATAATATACATGTTCCCATGTGATCTATAACTATTTCCCTTTATACACCTTAGGGTTATAGAAATTTGGGATTACACAAAGTTTGAAGCTTTAATAGATGAGTTTAATTAGTGAGTGAGTTATCAAAGTGTCATCATCCTACAAGGAGTTATCTTTACTATTTCTAGATGGTTTAGTGGTCACTCCATAGTGGTTGGTGATATGAATTCAATTGGGAATTTAGGTAATAATATTGTTGTCACTTTGTGCCTCCTATTTCATTTCCCATTAATTATAACCAATCCAAGAAATATTAATGGGTTCATCTTTCTCAAATATACCTCTTGTAGTATTTTTATTCCTTTGCCAAGATTTATTCAAATACCTAGTTGAAAATCTCAAGGGTGGCTATGCTTCCTTTTTTCTTCAAAAATGTCGTGTTGGGGATTTTAGTTCCCTAGGGAAATTTTGGCCCTTTTGGGATTTCCATTTCCCTCTAGACTTTTGGAAAAAGTTTAAAAGTCCAAATCTGTCTCTAGATCCCTTCTCCTCATTTTCTTCAAAAATGTCTTGTAATGGGTTTTAGTTCCCTAGATACATTTTGGTCCTTTCAAGAATTTGGGTTCCCTCTAGACTTTTGGATAAAGTCCAAATTTCCAAATTTGTTCCCAGCTCCCTTCTCCCCTTTTTCTTCAAATATGCCCAATTGGGGTGTTTAGTTCCCTAGGAATTTGGTCCTTTCAAGATTTTAGGTTCCCTTTGGAATTTTGAACAAAGTCTAAAAGTCAAAATTCATTTTTTGGTTCCCCTTTCCTTTTTCTTCAAAAAATTTCTATTGAGGTTTTAGTTTCCTATGGACATTTTGGTCATTTTGGGATTTCGGGTTCCCTCCAAAAGTCCAAAGTTATTCTCAATTCCCCTTTCCCCTTTTTCTTCAAAAATGTCTTGTCGAGTTTTTTGTTTCCCAAAGAAATTTTGGTCCTTTTGAGATTTTGGGTTCCCCCAATCTTAATTGTTGGATTTTTAGAAAATTCTTATTATGCTTTTTGAGATCATCTTTTCATTTTCAAACCTCTTAACTTAAAATTTCACCAACCTAAACTTGCATGTAATAACATACAAAATTCAAATGAAATTATTAAATGGTGAAAAATTCATTTTGGCATTCACGACACAATATTCAACACAGGTTAAATCACAATATTGTGTCTCACTTTTTGCCCAAGATGGACATTTACATCAATATTTTTTAGTGAATCTTCATCTTGTGAGACTCATAGCATCTAAACCATTAAGAATTTGAAAATGATGTGAACTAGTTGTTTGTTGAAATTTGTGTGTAGATTCTAAATATATATTTTTAATGTTTTTTGTAATAAATCATGAATCTTTTATATTTTATTTTATTTTTATTAGACTGTAGGAATCGGGTAGCACGACCCCCTATAAATTGCAGTGCGTCTGGTGAAAATTTTAACGTGACCGGTACTACGGGGGTGGGGGAGACTAGACCTCGTGACCAACCTCCTGCAATAGGAAAGATTTAGCCAACCGAGCTAGGGCCCCAACTCGTAAATCATGAATCTTTCAACATCTCCTTTAATAACTAGTTTTCAATAGAAAAACAACATTTTTTCAAAAAGTTACGTGTGTGTTGTACAACATAAATTTTTTTCTATAAAGGATAAAATTCTAATTTTTGGAATATAGATGCTCAAAATCAATATCTAGGGAATGGATAATTTTTCATAAATTTGTGGTACATATATTTTTTTAATTAATGTTTGAGGTCACTATAACTATAATTTGGACATGTGTGTGTTTTGTACAACCTAACTTGTTGTGTATATGTTGAAATCCAATTTTTCCTTTTTAGTGAAACAAGGACATCAATACCTAGGAAAAGGGTATTTTTTGAATTTTTTTTACAATGTTTTACTATTTTTTCACCTCTCTAGAATGAAGAGCTTGATGTTTGGAGAAAAACCTATGTTCAATAAAAATTAAAAATTAAATACAAGATAAAATGAAAACATATCAAAACTATACTTGTTGGAAAGCTCATTTCGAGGGCTAAAATATTCCAAACTTAGATAATTTATAAATGCCATTACTTAATCCCTCAAAAGGTAAAGTAAATGTGTATTTTTTCCACCGTTTTGATAGGTACGAAGGAGACTCCATTGTGGGTATGATTTAATACTAGATGGGTTCTATCCAAGTGGGTTTGATCTAAGGGGCTCTTATCTATCCCTCTTCAATTAAAACCCTTTAGATGGAACCTCTCAAGGCTAAAAGTATTAATTTTTCTAAAAAAGTGATTTCAGGCAAAAAATAGCATGTCCCAAAAGTGAGACATACTATTTTGGCAGCACCCACACATTATTTTTTGGAAGTTAAAGGTACATAAATGAATTTACTATTTGAATTTCAAAGTGTATATGAATTAATTTTTGAAAAAATTATACACTTCTTAATTGGATGTTTGAAATTAAAAGATATTGATCAAGCAAATCCTTATAATTGTCAAAAAATTAATGGTATTGTAAATTTGCATTAGTTGATGACAATAAGACATAGCAAGCCTCTTATAATTCAAGTGAGAGAAAAATCATGTTTTTGTGTTTAGAACAATGCAAATAATCTACAATGTGAGAATATTAGAGATGGGTATGTTTCATAATGGGAAATAAAAAAATTAGTACCAATGCCTCCTTTTGAAGATAATGACATTGTAGATGTCTATGATCCTCTATATTTAGTTGATTATGAATGTGCATATGATTTAGTTGTTACAGGTAAATTTTAAATTTTTAAACTAAATTTTCTTAAATTTTTTTAAAACTCGGAATTTGATCATGTATTTACATATGTTTACTACATGGTGCATGTACAAGAGATATTTTCTTTGTTGTTGCAGATTAGGTAAAAATGCAAAAGGTGTAGATTTCTATCTAGTAAGATGTGTTGGAGTAAATGGTTTTTACCATTTACCATGCTTAAGTTTTACTTAGGCAAATATTATTAGATAGTAATTATTTAGGTGCATATAGTTTTATTAGTTAAATTGTTGGTTATTTCGTTTATCAACTTGCATCTTGCCTTTATAAGAAAGGTTTTGTACATTATTATTCATCTCAATTTATTCACTCTTTGGTGAAATAACATGTTGCTTCACTCATATTTGTGAAGGTTTATTTTTCAGATGGTGATCCTCGGCTCAGTTGTCTCCACCAACATGGTATCAAAGATGCCCATTCTGCCCTCCTTCCCTTGAGAGTTTTCATCAGAAGTTTTTTGAGATCCAAATTGATATTCATTTTTTTTCCAAACTTATGATTGCTGGAGGTGATTTTTGTTGTGGAAGAGGTACAATCCATTATTAGCAGGCCATGTTTTTTCCTTTGGTGGCTTTGTCAAACCTTGTGGGCCACTGTTTGTGCATTTGGAGGCCATTTTTTCTTCTTGCAAGCCGAATTTTACTTTGTTGGAGGCTTGTTGAATTTTTGTAGGCCTGATTCTATGATAAGAAGGCACAATTTTGTTGTTTGAAGGCTCGATTTTCTATTGGGAGGTATTGGAAAGTGTCAAAGAGAGGGGCACCATCCTCCCAAGTTCTCACATATTATTTTCCCATCTCAGGTTGATGCATCAAGTTTAGGCCACATTTCAATCCAAAAACCCATGTTTCTGAGTGCAAAGGCTACAAATCTTTTTGGTAGGCACTATTTCTCTTTTTTGATGAGGCATTTTTTTATGAGGCACATTTTGTTTGTTGAAGAGGCTCAATTCAACATTTCTAGGCTACCCTTAAAGTTTTGAAGCATTTGGAGTCATGATTGAAGGCCTTTTACAAGCCGCTAGAGTGGTTAATCAATGGAATTCACTTCATTTTTGAAGGCAACAAAACCCCTGTGCCCACATGAAATCCCTACTAGTGTGTGGTTTTCATGATTTTTATGAGTGTTCTGCCTATCCTATTGAAGTAATCATTGTTGAGCATGATTTTTCCAAGTTGGGAAAAGTAGGGTTTCCTTCTTTCTTGACGCAAATTCACTATTTTTTAGCTTGGCTGCAAAACATTTATCCCACATTGGTGGTGTGATGTGGTTTCTTGCTATTCAAATATCATCTTACTCCCTTCATTATTGTGAGAAAAGGATCATGTGGTTGTGAAATGTATCTTGCGTGTGGTGATTGGGGGTTTGAATGTTGTTGATTTATGACTGTGCTCTCTAGGCTTGTGTTGGCATGGAGATCGAGCAATTGGCCCTACTAATTTTTGCACCAAATCAGGTTTTTTAACTCTATAATTCTTGTTTAGATTTTTTTTATATTTTGAATAATTATCAATTATAATGGTTTCTTTGGAGAAAGGGAACTTTAGGTAATGGAGTGATTTTATTCTCACTCATCTTAGTGAGAAAAATTTGTTGCCATATTTGTATAATAAGGTTCCTATTCCAGGCACACATTGTGGGTATATGTTTTGGAAAGGATATAGGGCTAGAGTCTTTAGAGTTATTTTGAGCATATAAATCATGATGACCTTTTGATTCACTTTTTAATTTTGAGTGCCCTTATGCTCTTTGGAATTACATTAGAGAATTATATGGAGATCCTAATACTTCACTATCTCTCAATGATCCTCTTTCCAATATCAATGTGCCTCTTTATTATTCAAAGAAGATAAGTTCCATTCTTGTGATCCTTTGGAGGTTTTTAAGACTTCAGACGAGGTTATAGTTGCTTCAGAGGTTCTTGATTCTTCGTCAAAGATAGTTGATCCACCTTCATGAAGTACTTCCATCATTCCTAAGCAATATGATTATGGTTTTTTTCCTATTTGGGATTCTTATTTTTCAAACATTCATTCATTGTTCATGGAATCTCAAATTTTAGACTTAGAAGACACATTTGAAGGATTGATTTTCCTATTTGATGATAGTTGTGGTACAACTATTATCACTCCATCTTTGTCTTTGGAGAATGTTCAAAATCAGTTTCTAGTGGTGCCTTGTTTGTCAACTTCTATTGTGATTGGGCATGTTCCTGATTGGTTTGTGGCATCATCTTCCAAGGTCTTGGTGACAAATGAGCAGATTTTAAAGACATTATCATCATAAATTTGGATTTCACTTGCTAATTCCTATCCAGAATGGGAAGTATTCCTACATTTGTACTTGGTTTTGTTTCTTCCAAAAGGGATACAAGTTTTTTTTCAACATTGGATCATGTTTTGTCTTCAGGCACTTACCATTTTTGCAGGCGATTACACTTTGTGGGGGGGCTACATAGTCTCTCTCTTTCCCTCTTATGGGGGGGTCATTGATTGTATATACATTATGTATGTAGTCCTTAGGGGATGTTATTGAGTCCTTTGTGATGCATCTTATTTTTATTTTCTCTCTTTTTGAGAGGGGTTTCTCCCACAGGGTTTTTCTCCTTTTCTCTATTTTTGAGAGATTGCATTGCATTTTGCATTGTAAATGGGTACCTAACATGGTAACATGGTCGTGTAGCTAGGACCCATATTGCATAATAATCTCCCTAAATTTCACTTAAGGGGGGTGTTGGAGTAATTTTTTTTTACCATTTACCATGCTTAAGTTTTACTTAGGAAAATATTATTAGATAGTGATTATTTAGGTGCATATAGTTTTATTGGTTATTTTTCGGTCATTTATTTTATTGACTTGCATCTTGTCTTTATAAGCAAGGTTTTGTACATTATTCTTCATCTCAATTTATTCTCTCTTTGGTGAAATAGCATGTTGATTATCTCAAATTTGTGAAGGTTTATTTTGTAGATGGTGATCTCGGGCTCAGTGGTCTCCACCAACAAGATGCACACAACCAAAATGAAAATTGTTAGAATCAATGATAGATGGTGATGGATAAGAGTATCTCAATGGATTAGTCATTGTTAAAGGCACATATCATCAACAAATAAATATTGATTCAAATGGTATATTATATTTAAATTGATTATATGTCAAGACAAAAGGTTCTACATTATAGTAAGCTAGTTATAGAAACACGAACACTTTTTTGAAACTTTACCAAAAAGAGAATGTGGCATTTAACAAAAGTGGAGGTTGCCTATTGAAGATCGTGCAAATATTTTAGAGATAATAAAAGATAGAGAGCATCCAGATTATATGTACCAAGAACTTTAAGTTATTTATGTAGGTATATATTTTATATGACCATATATGCACCTAACATTTGGACCTAAATTTGAAAATATTTTTATTTTATGTTGAATTCAAATAATTTTTTATTTAATGTGGTGATATAAATTTGGATTTTTGTTAGATTACAATGTATATTTTTCAAGCTTGGTCAAATTTAGATACCTTTCATATAAACATTTTTATTTGGATCATTAAAAGGAAGTATCCCAATGAGCATTAAAAGGAACCAACATTTACTATAAGTATATTATCTTTGACCACTCATCAAATTTCATAAATTTATGTCTTATAATTTCCAACATTGATGATATCCTATAATTATATTATCTATGATTCTATGTCTTCTAATTTTCATATAGTGAGTACATTGATGATATCCTTTTCTAAGAATCGATGAAACATTCATGCATGATGTGAAGACTTGATTTTCATCATAACTTTCCAAAATCTAAATGTTTAATCTTCCCCTTTTCAATTTTAAAATGTCCATTTATCATATATTTTCTTTCCTAGCTATCATTAACTAATCTAGGTTATATACTTGATTTGTATGTATTTAATAACCTTAGATTTTATGTAAAGGAGGATTTATTCACTTACAAGTATGTTCATTAAAATCTTTCAATTTTTACTTATTGTACATACAAGTATTGCTTAGTGACTACTCCTTTTTTTTGCAATATATTTGAATGCATAGTTAATAATAATTATATTTAAAAGGACTAAAAAATATTATTACTATATACTTACCCTACTATAGCAATAATTTTTTTTATGTTATACTAAACAAAAAATAAATTAGTTTGTTTGGTTATGTCTCAAAATAAGATTGAAAGGTTTTAAAGGGTAGTGTTATTGTTCATAGATGTCATCTAGTGCTTGAGTGTTGTTCCTCTTTGGTGTTGTATTATTGTCATAGTGTGATTTTCCAATGAGTTAATGGTTCAAACACCTTCAAGAATTGGCTATACAAGAGTGAAATTTTTAAATTCACTTATGCCTTATTTAGACTTCTTGTTGTTTTTCACAATATTGAAAGCACACAAGATAAGGATGCAAGATGGTGACAATAAAACTTCACTTTTATATTTAATGTAAGAATGACACAAACAAGTAATAATTATTATTTTAAATATTTTTGTAATATCTTCTTGGGTGATCCCACAATAGTGGTTTACAATTTTTGGCCAAACTGGACACTGCAATTATTATTTTTGATTAAATCTTCATATTTGGGAACCTATAGTGGCTAAACCATGAGGAATTTGAAAATGATGAAAACTAGAGTCTCATCAAACTTTGTCTGTAGATTTTAAAAATATTTTTTTCAAAATTTTTGGAATCAGATTGCACTTTTTTTTCCATCTCCCATGAAAACTGGTTTTTTTCAAAAAACAACATTTTTAAAAAGTGACGCTCACCGTATACAACATAATTTTTTTTGTATGAAGGATAAAATTCTGATTTTTTGGAATTTAGATTTGTAACTACAATATCTAGCACTTTCATTTGGTCTCATAGTTTTTTATTGAATATTTTTTCCTTAATCAAGTTTCAAAGTCAAACCAATTGCAATTCAGACATAGGCGGACATAATTTATTTTGTATGAATCAAAATTCATTTTTTTTTGTTTTAGTGGATCAAGGACATCAATACCCAACCTCAATGTATTTTTTAAAAAAATATTTTGATAATCTGTTATTTTTCCACATGTGCAAAACAGGGAGCTTGATTTTTGGTGAAAAACCTATGTTTAATAAAACTAAAAAAACACATACATAATAAAACCAAAACGTATTAAAATTTAATTCGCTGGATAGCTCATTCTGAGGACTACCATATTCTTGTTGGGTTTGTGAAGTCTGCTCCATTTTCATCCTCAACCCGAGCTTCGAAGGGCAGAAATCTGCTAAAATTTGGTGGAAGAGGGGGAGAAGGGCAAAAAAGGGGGGTTCAAGCGAACCCCCCTTCGAACGAACCCCTCTTTGCTCGAAAGGGTGGAGCGAACCCCCCCTTTTTTTGAATTTTCCATTCGTTTCTATGAAGAAACATGACATCATAGGGTTCGAGTGAACCCACCATGCAAAAGGGGGTTTGCTCGAACTAGGATGGTGCAGGAGCACCCATAGTTGCTTTAGATTGTTTAGGAGGTTGCCTAGGACAACTTGGTCTAGGACAACTAAGCTCTATCTTGTTTCATTTGTGTGTGTGCCTTAGTGTCATTTTTGTTGTGTCTTGCTTTGATGAAGGTCATGTTGACCATAGAATAGGTGTCAAAGGGTTGAACTCAAATTGAGGTTTAGGACTTTGAGAAGGTTTTGCAAATTTCTGACAATGTTGCTCAATGGGAGCTACAAGCGGCCAAGGAGAGGTTAAGGGAGAGGATAACTGATTTAGTGACCCTATTTATGGGATGCATCAGCATTGGATTGAGGTTGGAAAAATTTGAGATTGTTTTGAAGTTTTGAATTCAAGGAAAGCAATTGTGATTTTAGTGTGAATTTCCTGGTTTTTGGCTTGAAGTGGTGTGTTAATGGATTGATCATGGAACTGTAATGTGTGTAGGATGTAGAGTAATTATTCTTCAATAATTGTGTAGAATTAGATAGTTTATTTATTCTATTTCAAGCTTTGTTTGTAGAAGATTTTGGTTTTCATACTATTGTTGGTCTGAACTAGGTAGTTTGTAAGTATGGAGTGTCAGTTCACTTTACCACCGTACAAATTGTACGGCCCTTTGGGAATGTGACTAGACTCCATGGATGTACACATAGTAGGGTTAGGAGTCCTTGACAACACCGGAGTCACTGTGGAAGTCTTCTTCTAGGCGAGCCAGGAAGTGTCTGGCTAGGTAAGACTATAGTGTAGAGAACTTGATTTGTAGGGGTGTCAATTTTCTGACAAGTTATAGTTTGGAGAGGGCAGGTATGAGTCTTGCCAAGACATAGTAAGGAGAAGGGAACTCCATCAATCCATCTGGTGAGGGAAATACTTAACAGTTTGCAGTGAAGTCAGGGAAGGGTTTGAAAAGGCCTAATTTTGCCCATTTTTAGATTAGGGCTTTGTACGGACAGTTGAGGGCCAAGACCCCAAAAATCCTTGAGAGGTGGTCATATGAACCAAGAAACCCAAGGAAAGTTTTGGGTGTCCTTTGGAAAGACTAGGAGAACAAACCTGATTTCTCAGAGAAAGAGACCTAATAGGGCTAATAGGGCTAGTAGCCTTTTAGGCCTAATTGTGGAATTTTGTGAGAGCGACTTGCAGATGGAGTTAGGTGAACCCTCAACACCTTCAATAGGATGGATTGAGGACTTTAGAAGCACCTCCACACCCCTGCTAAATTCAAGATTTTGGAGGATTGTAGCCTTTAGGGTGGATTACGGGCTAAGGTTAGAGTTGCAAGATTGTACCAAGGTGGACTTGGTAGGAATAACTATGTTCGTAGTTGGGGTTGGCAAGGAGAAACCAAGGGATCCTAAGTAAGAAAAGGTCCTATAGGTTGCAAGTGGTGGAGTGAGACACCTTAGAGGTCTTCCAAACAAGACCTAGAGCATGAATTAGCGATTGATTCATCCAGCCTCCCTATCATAGGAGTTTGACCGAACCCCTCTTTTGGGTTCGTGTGAACCCCCTAGTTCGAACGAACCCTTAAAAACATGGAATTTCGAATGTGTGAGCATTTTTACAAATTTCCTTCCTCATCAAAATTGTACACCACTATTATGGGTTTACCCTCTTGTAGACACATAAAATTGACCTAGGCCTACAAACTTTATCTTTCCATATTTCTTCTCAACATAATTAAAATATTTAATTATGTCTTATAGACCAAATTCAAGTATTGATTAAATAATTCTTAATTATTTAATTAATTTATATCTTTTATTTCTCTTGATTTTTTAAATAAATAAATTACATTTATTTTATTTCAGTATGTTGCCAATTTTCTATGTCTCCCTATGATTAAATATATTCCTAAAATTATTTGATTATCATCTATCTACTATTTCTTCTTGATTATTTAAATAAATAAATTTTATTTCTTTAAATTTGCCATTAATTCCTTACGTCCTCTTATAATTAAATAAATGCCAATGATTTATTTGATTATTGTCCACATTTTCCATTCTCTCCACAATTAAATGATAATTATAAATTATTTAATTATCTTATTGATTTTTCCCCTAAATTTAAATAAAGCTATTTATTGAAATTTTCCACTTTCTATTTTCCCACCAAATAAATAATTTGAAATAATTATTTACTATCACATGACCCCACCACTTTTGAATTAAATTAATTTTTAATTCAAAAGGTCAACATCACCTCTTGAATCAAATAATTTTAAGTTCTTACTTGATTCTCCACCAACCTCTTTTTTCGTGCCCAATATCTCCTTGTCACATGCATTAATGACCTTTGATTTGGATTTCATAAAATCAAATCTAAGCCCTTCATTTAAAATTTTAACCTAAGTTTTCCCTAAGCCTATTTCATATTACAACTTTCAATCTTGGCCACTGAATAAGACATCTTATTGACATCCAATCTCAACCATCAATCCAAATCAGACCTTTCCTATAAATCAATCCTCTCATAATCCATTTAGGGGTTCGATTCTTCAAGCATCCTTATGCTATCAAAATCATTCCTGAATATTTCATCTATCTTGATCTATCATCCTTTATTTATCACCCTCATCATATCATTATGCTTCTGATTTGAACAACCAACATACCAAATCAATCAATTCATTCATCCATCATTTGTATCTATTTGAGGTATTGAAGATTTGGTTTAGGTAATGCATATTATTATTTTATCATTTCTTATTTATCCAAAATTTTCATATACATTTTACATATTATTGTTTTATCATTTATTATTATCCTAATCTTGTTGTAAAGCCAATCAATCAATCATCCTTGTTTTGATCTAGAGATATGTCATTCCCTGCAATGACAACACTATCATCATCAATCATCATCATAAATCAATCAATCAATCAATCATTGGCTTACAACTTGACAGGGGCAATTATATCATTTCTGCACATGCTTGCTTTCTTGCTTGTGTGTGTTATCATTTTTATCTTCCATTTGCATCCAATCTGAATTACTCCCAGCTAATATTCATATCTTGTATCTAGACAAGGTTATATTACGCTGGGGCACAAGACACATCATCACCTTGGTCCTTATACCTTGGTGTATCATGTCTAGTGTTACATTAAACATAATGGTTGCTCACCTTCTCACAACATAACATATTATCCACCTCTTTATCCATCTTTTATCATTTCATTCATTTCGAGAGCATACACATGTTTATTCAACCTGCCTATCTCTGAAGGGGGCATCATCATCCCATCATCATCCTATCTTTCTATCATCATCTATTTTCTTCTATCCATACCTTAGCTTCTTTGAAATGATGTTACTCAATACAAATCTCGTCATCTCGAACATGTCATCTCAAAGAGGGGAAAAATGTAGACTCTAAAATTTTTCCTAAGCCTGTGACTCTTAGATTCTTCATCATTTCCCCTTTCATTCTTCATAATTAAATATTTTTTAATTATTTAATTATTTTCTAATGTCATATGTCTTCTATTAATTAAATAATTTTAGTTATTTAATTAATTAATTTCTATATTTATTCTTCCGTGATTAATTAAATAAATTTTATTTATTTAATTACGTCACTAATTAAGTCCCTTTCTTTCTAAAACTAAATAAATTCTTATTTATTTAATTTTTGTCCATTTTCTACTATAAGTAAATAATTATTTTTAATTATTCATTAGCCTCTTCTCTCCTAAATTAAATAAATTTTATTTATTTAATTTGGCCCACTCTCTTGAATTTTGAATTAAATCATTATTTAATTGAAAATATTCCCTTTGTCACATTCTTCTATAATTAAATAATATCTTTATTATTTAATTATTCATTGGCCACCTAAATTTAATAATTTATTATTATTTAATTTCTCCTATCACCTCTTTGTCCATGTCAATCTTATCTTCCACATCAAAGCTTATCTATTGACATCTGATTTAATCTTAGCCCTTGATTGAATTATCTTATAATTCAATCTCAACCCTTCATCCTTATCATTTTACCTAATTTAGCGCTAACCCTATTTCATACTACAACTTTCAATATTGGCCATTGATTAAGACATCTTATTGACATCCAATCTCAACCATCAATCCAAATCAGACCTAGCATATAAATCAACCCTCTCATAAGCCATTTGGGGGCTCAATTCTTCAAGCATCCTTATGTTGTCAAAATCAATCTTGAATCTTTCATCTATCTCTATCTATCATCCTTCATCTATCACCCTCATCATATCATTATGCTTCTGATTTGGAAAACCAACATACCAAATCAATCGATTCATTCATCCATCATTTGCATCTATTTGAGGTATTGAAGATTTGGATTAGGTAATGCATATTATTGTTTTATCATTTCTTATTTATCTAGATTTTTCATATGCATTTTGGTGAACCTAATGCGAACCTCCTAACCAATTTTTGGCTCAATATTTTGACAAATTTTGAGGAATTTTGGAGTTGGATCCTTTTTGTTGCAAGTTTTGCATCATTCTGGGAGAAAACCCTAGTTTTCAAAGATTTGAATATATCTCTCAAATGGCTATATATATTTTCACAAAAAAATTCTATAGGTTGGGGATAATATCAAGAGCTTTCAGTCTATAAATTAGATTTTTTTGATTTGTTCTTTATTTTTTATTATTTTTCATGAAAAATAAATTTTGAGAGCAAGTTAGCGATTTTTTTGGATATTTTTTATATTTCTGAAATGCTCTCTGAATTCTAATAGGGGTCTGTTCTTTATATTTTTAATTTGGATGAAAAATTATTAGACAAAAAAAAGATCTTTAAAAATTAGGGTTTTACAAAGATTTGCTTATATCTCACAAATGGTATCAGATATTTTCACAATTTTTTTTTTGCTGATTTGGGATATTGTTAGGAGGTTTTAGTCCAAAAATAATATTTTTTGGACGTTTTTTGAAATTTTTATACTTTTTAAATGATTTTTAATGAAAAATTAATTTTGGGTACAAAACGACAAAATTTTCAAATTTCTCTATATATTAGGAAAGCTCTAGAAATTTTAGTAAGGGTTTGTTCCCCATGTTTTTATTTTTGATGCAAAAAATATTTTGAAAAATCGTATTTTCTTGACTAGCTAACCCTCTAATATTAGTGATCAATTATCTTGTTAGGGTTTTGGCTTTCTTGTTGGTTTTGGTAATGTGCAAAAAAATAAACACTTCAAAATAAAAATTGGATCAAGTGGACAAAAATTTGGAGGTAAATAAATTCTAGGTGCACACTTTTCATCTTTCATCTCTTAATCTTGTTTGTCAACACACTTCAATTTGGGGCTTAAAATGAACATCTTGTGCAATCACACTTTGAAATTGGGCTTAAAAAGAACCATTTTCTTCCACCAATGTTTTTGGCTTTGGGTTAAAAAGAACAAGTGCTTCCATTTTTTTCTTACACACATTCAATTTTCTAAAGGGAAATTAACAACTTCGAGCATGAATCAAGTGTGTGTGTCCTCCAAAACAACTCAATTGGTTCACTTTTGTCATACCCTTATTAGGAGGCCTACTTGGAGCACACACCCCTCCAAGGGACGACCTCAATCAAGGTGTGAATCCAAAGACACGCCTCTTTGGGAGTTTAAATCTCATCACTCTTGGCTAAGCCCCAAAGAACTCTATACCTTTTGGAAGTGAAGGTGAAGGGTGGGTTACCCCTTTCTCTCAGCTGTGTTGCATGAGTTTTCTTTCAAACAATCCCTAGTCAATCTTGTGCATCCTAGCTTAAGACCTAATTGGCCATACCCACTTGACTAACATTAGGATTTTTGTTTTGTATTCAAGTAATTTCTTAATCATAACATTAATCTTGAAAGACAAATTTATCATTTTTGTTTGGTGTGTGTGTTCATGCATTTACATGTGAGATCTTGTGTTTGATATTTCCCAAGTCAAACTTCCAATAAACACTTTCCACGTCATCCAAATCATACAATATTATCATTACACATAATATCCTAATCATCATCATCTCTTTAATTCAATCAACACCATTTTACACCATGCCAACATTAGAAGACCTAGTACCCCAATTCCAAGACCTCCTCCAATCACTTTATCAAGCACCACAACCCTTAGACCAAAAAATTATATAAGGGATCCAAGGCCTCATCCAATGATTTCAACTTCAAAAAAACCAATCACCTCAAATGTAACAACTCATAGCATAACAACTCATAGCACAAGCCCAATACCTCATGACCACTTGTCAAATCCAACAAGCACAACATCAAGTCCAATCACCGCATAAACAAATTTCATATCAATCCTATGTGTCACCTATATCATTATATCAACCTCATCCATCCACATATCATGTTACCCCTTCATCAACTTATCACTAATCACACCTCTTCTAATGTCAAAACTTATCCATATCAGTTCACCCCTCAACAACCATTATCCTATGCAACCCCTCCATAATTATGACAACAACAAATCATACCACAACAAGTCCAAACACCATTTCAACTTCAACACATTCAACCACAATCCTATGTGTCACCTTCATTATCATGCCAACCTAATCCATCTACCTATCATGTCAATGCCACACCAACATATCCAACTATATCACAACAAGAACATAGGAGCCCAAGTCCACATTGGCAACAAAATCAAGAGCCTTTCAATTCTCATGATCCATTTGACAAGGGGAAAACTAATCTAGTTCATGCGCTATAAATTTATCATACCACCATCCAATCAAATTCCTTTTCTAAAGCTGTCATATCCTATTCCTAATCCATTGGCCTCTCCACCTTCTAAACCATAAAAATCTTCATTACCCCCAGAATCATCTAATCCCCCATCAAATTTATGCCCTAAATTCAAAACTTTCAAAAGAAAACCTATGGCATTACCCAAATCCACCTATCCACCTACAAAGGATGTGACCCAAGGGAACTACTAGCAAGGAATCAAACATCTTCATGTCATCCATCTCATTTGATTGAACCTACCAAAGAGTCTTCAAACATCATGCCCATCCTTAAAACCCCATCATGTAGTCTACCCCTTGAGCTTATTCAGAAGTCTCCCCATTGAGCCCAAGTAAACCTCCATCATGTCTCCATGTTGTTGACCATCTAGAACATGTTGAGCCTATTAAAGAATCATCCCCTCCACTTCCATTCAAGCAGCCCAAGAGGTATTTCAAGAGCATTATCCTAAGCATGAGGAAACATTAACCCCTCATTCTAATCAAGATCTAGGCCCTTCTAATGATCCCACTCATAACATAATTGGTCCTATTTATGATCAATCTCCCCTTTATGATCTTACCTATGATCAAGAAGGCCATGACGATCCTCTTAGCCAAATCTATTCATTCCATGGTCAAGAGTGTATCACTTCACTTATCCATGAGCAAGATATACCAAATTCACCTTCATATAGTCCTATCCATGATCCATCAACATCCACTTCCCTTGATGAGACATATGCCTCCCAAGCGCACATAGAAGATCAAACAAATACCATGGATCTAATTGAACACAATGATAATCAAGATCCTAATGATCCTCCATCACCCACTATTGACCCCATTACAAGTCCTCCATCATATCCTATTGGTCTTTCCACCCTCATTCATGAATGTTCCTCCTTAGAACAACAACAACCATTATCTCCCCTTGCTTAATTTTCTCCATCCAATAAGGAACTCATGTCTAGTGTTCCACCTAAACCTAGTCCCATTGTCCATTACATACTCCAAAACATGAACCACCTAGGTAAAGGTTTAGACCTTCATGAACAAGGTATTTTGGAGCCCATCCATGTCAAAGTCCCTCCACACTCTTATGGACTTGGAAATACACCCCAAGGTCACCAATCTCAAGATGCTGGTACTTCCTCCCTGCATCCAAAGTCCACTTCCTTTCATTATAAATCCTATCATACACCTAAACATATGTTGTCATCCATCCTCCATCATCCTACAAATGTCAAAAGAATGTGGTTGTACACCTTCCACCATAAATTTTGTCACCATTGCTTCCAACTCATAATATCCCTCCATCTAATCTACCTCCATTACTCCCAACATCTAATATCTCCATTATACAATCCCCTTATCCATCCATCCATAACTCTTCTAAAAATCCTAATCATGAACAAGTGATGCACACATTGTCTAAACATGAAGCTTCCACTCATTCCACCATACCCATTGGATTCAAAAACAAAATTTCAATGCCTCTACCTATAAAGTAAAAAATCCTAAGGACCCTCATGCCTTAGGACATCAATACAAAAGGTCAAAGAAAAATCCATCTAAAAAGTTATATAAGCCCATACCTCCAAAATTAAAGGCCAAAACTAAAATGGTTTGGGTCCCTAAGAAAAAGGAAAGAAATTCAAATCAGGCATCTACATCACAGAAATTCCAACCATCTACTTCCACCTCACTTTCCAAATCTATTCAAGACACTCATATTGCATCCCACAGGGAAAATAAAATTCATAAAAATACTAGGTCTATGTGGGTACCTAGAGCACTTCATCACCTATCTCCTAAGCAAACATCTCCATTACCTCATACACCCCGTCTACATCAAAAGCTTCAACTTTTATCAAAATGTGTGCAACCATTGGTCATGGTTCCCTTCCATTTCACAAAAATTCCACATACCTCCCATCTCCTTCACTCATTATCCTACATGTCTCCCCCACCACCTCCCTATGGTCCATGCTTTTGGCTAAGCCTCTCCATTTATCTTTTGCATAAGTCATATATAATCCATATCATAATCCACCATCTTCCCTACATAATCCACATCATAATCCACTATTTTCCTCCATAATCCACATCATAATCCATATCCCCTTTTCATGCATCCCCCTACCAACATCTATGAGCATATTTTTTATAGTCCATGAAATGCCATCCATCTCTAGTGGGACTATCACCTCTCATGGAACTATACACTTGAGTCCCTTCATCCAACAATGAAAACCTAGTAAACATGCACCCTAGGTAAGTACCTTGATGAAAACCTAGCAAACAGGCATTATGTGTAGTTTGATCTTCTATGTCACTTACACTTGGGGGCACAATGTCTCATATATCCAACCTATCATTTTCATGTCATATAATTCTATCTTACCATCCTGCCATCTTTAGCCATCATACCTCCCTATCATATTTGAATTTGTTCATCCTATCCTCCTCCTTTTGATCTTGATGAAGACATAGGGACAAAAGGGTTAAAACATGTTTTGGGTATCTCTTGATATACCTCATCCTATCTAAACCAATCCATCCCATCATTCCCTCTTGTCATAAGCTTTGCCATGAAAAATCCTAAGGTTACTACCTAGAAGGAGGCATGTTATTCCTATGCAACATAGTCCTTGGAGATCACATCCTAGCTCCTCATGATGCCTACATCTATTCCACTATATCTTATCCTTTTACCCATCCATTTATCATGAGATTTCCATTCACTATAAACTATCCTTTTTATCCATCCATCTATCATGGGCCTTTTATCCCTTATCCTATCACCCACTCTTCCATCCATCAATCCCATCTATCTCCTTGCACCTAGACTTGGTTTTCCCTTGTCATTGGTATCTAACATGAAGGCTACCCAAAATTTCATCCCTTAACATCTCAAAACATTTCAAAAATACAAAAAAATCAAAATGTCCCCAAAAATAAAAATAAAAATGGAAAAATGTGGACTAAAAAACAACAAAAAAATAAATAGCCAACAAAAAATCAAGCAATAAAATCAAACCAAATCACTTCTTCCAATCAAACCCATTCTTCTAATCAATCTAATCATTATCATCAAATCAAATCATTTATTCATCAATCCTTAAGCCGTATCAATCCAATCATATCAATTATTCTATTCAATTTATCACATCATTTCATCCAATCAAATCATCAAATTAATCATCATATCATTCCAAACCACTTCTTCAAATCAAATCAATCGAATCATTTCAAGAAAAAATTTGAATGCAAGGCAATCCTTAATCCATACCCATCAAGTTGATCAATCTTTCCAAATTATCCAACCACATCCTTTGGTTTTGATCCTAATCTTTTTGTAAATCCAATCAATCAATCATCCTTGTGTTGATCTAGGGATATATTGTTCCTCACAATGACAACTCTATCATCATCAATCAAAATCAATCAATCAATTAGTTACTCATCGGTTTACTGCTTGACAGGGGCAATACCTTGTTTTTTTTTGTATCATTTGTGCATCCTTGCTTGCTTTCTTGTGTGTTATCATTCTTATCTTCCATTTGCATCCAATCTGAATTAATCCCAATTAATATTTGTATCTTGTATCTAGAAAAGGTTGTATTATGTTGGGGTATGAGACACATCGTCACCTTGGTCCTTATACCTTGGTGCATCATATCTAGTGTTACATTAAACATCATGGTTTCTCACCTTCTTGAAACATAATATATTATCCATCTCTTTATCCATATTTTATCATTTCATTCATTTCGAGAGCATACCCATGTTTGTTCAACCCGCCTATCCTCTCGAGGGGGCATCATCATCCTATTCTTATATCAGATCATCATCATCATCATCCCACTCTTATTTCATCATCATCCTATCTTTCTATCATCATCCATTTTATTCTATCCATACCTTAGCTTCTTTGAAATGATGTTACTCGACACAAATCTCATCATCTCAAACATCATCTCAAAGAGGGGCAAAATGTAGACACATAAAACTGACCTAGGCCTGCAAACTTTATCTTTCCATATTTTTTCTCAATATAATTAAAATATTTAATAATGTCCTATAGTCCAATCAACTATTAATTAAATAATTATTAATTATTTAATAAATTCATATCTTTTATTCCTCCTGACTATTTAAATAAATAAATCACATTTATTTCATTTAAGTATGTCGGTAATTTCCTATGTCTCCCAATAATCAAATAAATTCCTAAATTTATTCGATTATCATTTATCTATTATTTCTTCCTGATTATTTAAATAAATAAATTTTATTTCTTTAAATGCATCATTAATTCCTAATGTCTTCTTATAATAAATAAATGCTTATGATTTATTTAATTATTGTCCACCTTGTCCATTCTCTTCATAATTAAACAATTATTATTAATTATTTAATTATCTTATTGACTTTTTCCCTAAATTTAAATAAAGCCATTTATTTAAATTTCCCACTTTCTATTTTCCCACCAAGTAAATAATTTGAAATAATTATTTACTGTCACATGACCCCACCACTTTTGAATTAAATTAATTTTTAATTAAGAAGGTCAACATCACCTCTTGAATCAAATAATTTTAAATTCTTATTTGATTCTCCACCAAACTCTTTTTTTGTGCCCAATATCTCCTTGCAACATGCATTCTTGACCTTTGATTTAATTTTAAATTCTCCACAAAATCAAATATACTTGCCCTTCATTTCAAATTTTAGCCTAAGTTTGCCCTAACCCTATTTCATACTACAACTTTCAATCTTGTCCATTGATTAAGACATCTTATTGACATCCAATCTCAACCATGAATCCAAATCAAACCTTGCCTATAAATCAACCCTCTCATATGCCATTTAGAGGGTTCGATTCTTCAAGAATCCTTATGCTCTCAAAATCATTTTTGATTCTTTCATCTATCTCTATCTGTCATCCTTCATCTATCACTCTCATCATATCATTATGTTGTTGATTTGAACAACCAACATACCAAATCAATCGATTCATTCATCTATCATTTGCATCTATTTGAGGTAAATTGAAGATTTGGATTAGGCAATGCATATTATTGTTTTATCATTTCTTATTTATCCAAAATTTTCATATCCACTTCTTTATTTAACTTCTTATATGGCATCAATGACCTCATAGAATTGATCAATTTTTAAATTATTTTTTTTGAAATTCTAAATAAAATTATTATACAAAATAAATATTAAAAAGAAATCCTAACACAAAATAAATAAAAAATTGAGCCATGTGATAAGTTACTTGTCACTTTTTTAGAAAAGGAGGAAATAGAGTGTACTAATATTTTTTTGCAACAATACCAATTTTATAATTACGTATTTCCCTTTATGTCAATCAATTTTATAATTATCATATTTTGAAATAGGATAAGGTTAAATTTTCTAGTATCTAAAGAATAAATATATTAAAACTATATCTCTTTCTAATTTCTCCTTCTTAGATTTAGTGTGATCTTCACCCATGATGGTATTAAAATGTGTCTTGCAAACCTCGATAACACATAATAAACAAAAAAAACATAAGAGGTGTATGTTTAAAAACATCATACTACATAAGGGTATGTGCAGGATCATGATAGGCCAAATAGTGGAGATATGTAAGTGATATGATGACCCATGTGGCTGACGACTTTTTTTCTACCCAAAATTGGTGAAACAAAAAGGGTTTTTAAAGGATATTCTTAGCTTTCCACCAATATAAATTATGCTTTACTTTGAATTTAACAAATAATTATTATTCATTTTCTATTTGAATTACGACTAAAGTCCTAATTGATAGGTTGATTGAAAAACATCTATAGCTTTCAAAAGGTATCACATTTTTTGAATCTAAAACATGTGTCACATTCTATGTTTCACATACTATAGGATTAAAAAAAAAAAAATTGAATTTCATGAAGTTTTGACCAAGTTAAGGTGGTCAGACATATGAGTTTTTATATTTTTTAAAAGTTGTAATAAAAAAATCATAATTAATTATTTACTTTGAAAAAAATTACAAAAAACTATGCATCACATTGGGACATGAGTCTTCTACTTATGTCTAAACTATTATAAAAAAATATTATCATTTTATTATGGTTAGGGTGGTCAGACAGACACCTACTTCTTATTTTTTCACAGAAATCTAAGTACTACTGCATTGAGATTTCAAATTTTCACCAAACAATTTTTTTTTAAATAAAAATAAACCTAGTAGTTTAGAAACTACATTAAATTTGCAACAGATTCTATTCTTACATATTTTTGAAATAATATAGTTAACTTCTTTAGTTTTTTATGTCAAGTTGTCTAACTCTGATTTTTCTGAATTTTATTGCCACTTAAGGGCCTGTTTTTTCCATGATGATCCTGCACATGCCCATAGATTTGATAAGGAATACTACTATCAAAACCTTAACATAGATTTGAGCTATGTGACCTTAAATTTATCTAACATGCATGTACTCTTTTAAATTTAGATATATAATTTACAATTCATTATAACTAGAGAAATCATTAAAGAAATAATATTCAAACCATATTCATTACAACTCATGAATGAATTGTTAAGAGTGTATGAGAAGATCTATGAAGACTCTATGGGCATATTTGTGAAGACTTCATGATAAAAGTTTGATAAGGGATATAGGAAGTTTGGATAAAGGATATATATATATATTGTGATTTTTTAGATTATGGTTTCAATATGATTTATATACATATATATATTTCTTATTATGGTTTGAATATAAGAAATGTGTTTGTGTGTGTGTAATGTGACAAAACATAATAAGAACTATAACGTGACAAACCATAATGCAAAATGTATAAAAACTCATGTGCTTACATGCAAAAAAATTCAAAGAGGAGGATGTCTAATATGAATATGAATAGATGGATCAGATCCCTATCTCGATCCATGTCTCGATCCCTGTCTCAATCCATGTCGCGAGCCCTACACAAGAAAGTACATAATCTAATTTAATTTAATTTACATGTGTATATGTAAAGTCATCTTAAAATTTTGTACTTTCAATGTTTGAATGGATCAAGTAATTTAAATATTATAAATGTACCTCAAGTGTATAATGCATAGGATCACTAGCATGCTCTAAATCTCCCAAGTCTAGAAAAACACTATTTTGCTAGAAATTTCCAGATACATGATTTCAATCCAAAGTTAGAACTACTTAAAAAAATATATATTTAATATAAATGTGAATTTTTCAAATGCAAAATATATAAATTATTTAAGTACATGTGTTGCATCCTTGAGGGCTTTACCAATTTCACTGATCTCGGAAGAACCCATGACTATCTTAGTGCTAGTAGCACTCTTGGCAAGGGACAATAAAAACTCCTTGGTGCTAATGTCATCATATGGATTGTATGATCGAATCATGTCCATCATATGTGTAATCTCATGCTAAATAGTAACTAATTTGTCCATATCAGACAAATTTGGGGAGTTATGTATAGTTTTTCCAAGCATCTAAATTTGTTTTCTAGTCTCCTAATGCTATCCTCACAAAAACTAGTCCTAGTCTAAGCATGCTCCTCAAACAAAGTGGAGTGATGTAAATCCTTATCATCAACCATATGCATATGAATAGAGATCTACATATAATTAAAATAAAAAAATAAAAAATTACAAATAGAGATCTTAACAATTAAATATGTATTTATTTTATTTCACTAAAAGTAAATATGCAATAACCATTTTTCTAGTAAAGTGCAAATATTACCCTTTTTGACTTAAAGCATTAAACATCTTGTAAACATGGAAAACATACATTTACAAATAATTAAAATACAATGCAAGAAGATCAACCACATAGATATGATGATTAAAATAATGTTATGGCTAGTGTTAGATTAAAAAATTATATTATTAAACCATCAAACCCTTCATTAAGAAATATTTTGACTTTAAAACTAAGAGATTTAATTATCTTTGTGGGAATTAGATTTAATTGGAAATATCCCCACCATTGATAGATTTTCATTATTACCTAATCAACATCTCATAATACTTTACAAAATGAGTATAGGTAATGCATCTAAATAAAAATGTTTTTTACTATATAAGAAGGGGAAGGGCCCTGATCCCAAACAAAGAAAAAATAGAGCTGAACAACCCAAAAAAATAGATTGGATAAACACAACAGCCAATCAAAAACAAAAAGACAAGAACAAATAGAGAAAACAAACCAATAGCAAGAACAAAGTCACTAGCCAAAGGAAATACATAGAAGTAAACTATACGAGAACAACTCAAACACTAGAGCTAGTACCAAACAACCTTTCCTCCAAGGGCTTGTCAATCAAAATCGATACCCGCTTAGAAGAAAATTTGTTTTTACATTGCACTATTTTCCAACAGGACTCAAAATCCACATTAGAAATATTTAAATTAAAAGGGGGAGAATCCCCTCTAGAGTAACTTACAAGAGGAACAACAAATGCTTCAGGTGAAGCATCAAATCCAAGCCAAAAGCACCATGATTTGAAAATGAAACAACCTTTTCTAGAATGGGGACAACAGGGGTCTCAAAGGAAGCTACACACTTAGCAGTAGGAGTTTTCTTGTCCAAAAACAATGCTTTAGAATCCATAAGACAATCTGCACCATCAACGCTGGGATTATTATTTTGCAATGAAGGAGAAGGTGGACTAGAATTGAATCATAATTAGAGAAAGAATTAGCATCAAGGTGCATTGTAAAATGTTCTTGGAGGGAATTCTTCCACCAAGTGGAGGAAGAAACAAGACGAGAACCACAAGGACAGTCCTGAGCCAAGTGACCAGTATCAAAACAACATCTACAGTGAAAAGGGACGCCTTCATAATCCACCAGTTGAGACCAAGAATAACCATTAACCTAAAGCACAACCTCACTAGACCATTTAAGGTAAAAAATGTCATGTTCATAATTGATAATCTCATTGAAAAAAGTGTCAATGGAAAAATGTTGAGACCGAATTGGATAAGTTTTTATTTAATAAAGGAATATGTTGGTAATGATTCTTATATTGTGTTCATAATGGAGGGAAAATAATTTTGTAAACCTAAAATTCTTTCCATCTCAAAAACTACTACATCTAAATGAAGATTTGGGTTCTATGGATTTCTCTGCTTAAACATCCAACTTTCATTTAGATATAAATTGGCACTTCATCTTAGTTCATGGATTATATTATTTGAATTTGTCTCTTTCAGTTTCAAAATTTTATTTTGGTATAAACAATCTCTAGTTTTTTTTCCCATTATTTTATGTTTGATGGTTGAAGACCTTGATTTTGTGGTTATATCGGTTTAAATCTAAATTTGTGACAAAAAAGTTTGACTCTTTCAGTGGTTGAGGGTTTGGGTTCTCCTACATGGTCTTCTTGAATTCACTTTAAATCTAAATCTCTTTCTAGCTTGTGGAGGTTATATAAGATCTTTCTATAATATATCAACTATTAACCAGAGTAGCATATCACTATTTCCTATTAGCTGAAGCTTTTTCTAGATTAATACTCCTTAGACTAACTCTTTTTGTGAAATAAGCCAAATCAACTCTTTTCCTAGGATTTTTGGTAACTTGCCAAGTCTACTCTTAAATTAAATCTTAAACCTTTGAGTCCAAGTTGTATCACTTTGCCTCTTAGACATCAAAATAAATATAACATCCAAAAAATTTAAACACATAACATGTTTGTATTAATGATGTTTTCCACAAAATAGGATTTTTTTTAATTAAAATTAAATATATTTGAGCTTTAATGTGCCAATTCCTCATTTTAGAATATGTCGAGTACATATGTTGAATACCAATCGTGATATTGTTGATATCACATGGACCCTTGAGTGATAGGATTTGTGTACCTCTCAGTTGTAGGGGATTATTGTGTTAGAAAATGGGATTATTGTGTTGGATATTTTCTTTCTTTCAGCATCATGTTCTTTTGTTTTTTACATGATAAAGTTATACAAATTAAGAAAAATATCAATAAAAAAAGCATTAAATTATATTCCACTCCATATTCCATATGCTAGTCCACCCCTTATTGTCATATCTACAAGAAAAATTTAGAGTTGTGTGTGCATCTTCATTGAGGACTAATGGCTTTGGGTTACAAGGTCGAGACCTTACTATATTAAGGATGTAGCAATTTAGCTTGAGTTGGAATAATCTTTTTTTTTGTATATTCACATCGAGAAAGCTCAAATTGATAAGCTTATGAAAGTGATTATGAAATCACTAGAAGATATGAAAACAAGCTCATCATTTATGAAGAGTTTGGTTCTAGTTTGAGATAGTTATTCCCTGAAACTCATACGTGTAAAATAACAACAAAGAAGAAATACTAAAAGAGTTAGAGCTTGAAAAGGAATCACACCAAAGGTGTATAACTATTTGAACAACTATCTACTTTAAATAAGAAATTGGAAGGGTTAATTTTTCATCTTGACAAATTGAACGCTTAACTTGCGCCTGTAGGTGGATCCAATACCCACCAAATTTTGACTCTACGAAGTTGTTCAAACCTTGCAGCATCTCTATACAATAATATTATGAATGGGTTTCGAATGGTAATAAGAAAATTAATTAGACAACTTATAATTGAAGCTACAGTCACCTCATAGACAAGCACAATCCAAAAGTCTCCATATGCTAGTCCACCCTTGGAACACTATTTTGAAAACTAATGTTGCCTCTAAATAGTTTTTCTGTGAACACTATTATACCATTGTAGTCCACCCCTTATTGTCAGTTAGGTTACACCTCCTTGGGTAACAAGAAATGTGTGGCCATAATCAAGAATAGGATTTAATGGAGAGTTTTTGATATAACTAGTGAATATCTGTTTAAACAAATTTTCATGTAACCATAGATGGTCCTAGAAATGAATGGTTCATCCCAAGGGATTTAATGGAGAGTTTTAATATAACTGGTGAATATTCGTTTAAAAAAAAATCCATGTAACGATAGATGCTCCTAGAAATGAATGTTTCACCCCAACAATGTAATTTCATCCATACAATGTTTCAATGCATTTCTTGTATTTCGATAATGAAGAAATTAAATGTGAGCTTTCATACAGTTTAAGGACTTAAAAGATCATTCCTATTTTGACAATTAACAATATGGTCTTCTTCAACCGTTAAATCCATCTATAGTTTAGCACATATAAAGGGTGGACATCAATGCTATTTAGAGGCAACATTTGATTTCAACGTAGATTTCTAATTTAAGGCTAAAAAAATCAAACCTTAGCAGTGCATACAAATAACAAAAATAGGTTTCCAATCTAGGGTTACAATATCTAAGTAATGAACAATCACAAATTAGAACATGCAAGAAAGAATTTAAGTGAAACAATCTTTTCTCAAACGAATATATTGAAGGAAATAGCAGAGATAAAAAAAATTCATACACACTAAGATTAACACAGAACAACCATTAACCACCTTCGCTACTTCAGAGAAAAATGATATATTAATCTTCTTTTCTATCGATTACAAAATATATTCCCGTATATAAAGATTTTCGACCTAGACAAAATTTAATACAACTTTAATGTCATAAACATGCCAGCAGATAATAGTCCTAAACAAGGTCTAATCAGTTTAAATATTGTCCTAGTCATATTGAAGAAATTCCAATCAAAATCATTCTTTTATGCCAAGGAGGAGCCCACTAACAAACGTCGCCGAAAAATTCAAAAAGTCAAACCAAGGTTGACTACCGTGCTACCACCGCGGTTTATGAGGAGACCGTGGTGGCCACGGTAACTGCGAGTGCTGACGGAGAAAAGCTTATCGCGCTACTATCGCGATTAAGAAATAGACTGCAGTGGCCGCGGTAACCGTCCACCGATGGTCAACAAACTGCAAGATGACAGGCACCATGCTACCGCAGGAGGCAAGAGAACAGACTGCGATAGAGCGGTAACTATACAGATTGATGATGAGTGAGATGAGCTGGCGGTTAACCGTGTTACCACAATGAGAGGAAGGAAGGCGCGCGGTAAGGCGGTAGACACCGCACTATCGCGAGGGCGAAATGAAGAGGCTGCAGTATGGCGGTAACACTGCGCAACCGTGAGGAGGGAGATTAGAGGTTGTGGTAGTGCGATGGTCACCGTGTTACCATGAGTAGTTGATGAAGACGACGTGGTATGGCGGTAAGTTTTGATGGAGACTATTGGAGTTGACTAAGCCTTTGACTCGTGAGTTGGGCACATTTCCAACACTCCCTCTTGAGCATAACTCGTGCCATTTGCTATTCCCAGCCGGTCTCTTTGAAAGTTGAAGCTCTCTGTGCTCAGTGCCTTTGTAAATATATCAGCTTGCTTCTCCTCTGATCTACAAAACTCCAAAACAATTTCACCATTGTTGATCAGCTCTCGAATGTAGTGAAAATGTGTATCTATGTGCTTGCTGCATTTGTGGAATATAGGGTTCTTCGACAGAGCTATAGCTGAATTGTTATCATAGAAAATATTTGTTGCCTCTATCTGCTCATTCTAGATTTCCTACAGTACAATTCTCATCCACATTGCTTGGCAAGATGCACTTGTAGCTGCAACATACTCAGCCTCAGCTGATGACAATGTAACAATTAGTTGTTTCTTTGAAGCCCATGCAACTACACCACTTCCAAAGTGAAAAACATAGCCAAAGGTGCTTTTCCTGTCATCAACACTTCTAGCATAGTCACTGTCTATATAACCTATTAATCTGAAATCATCTGTTCTGGAATGTTGGATTCCAAAATTTATGGTTCCACTGATATACCTTAAGATTCTCTTTCCAGCTATCCATTGTGATTCTTTTGGTGATTCCATGAATCTGGAAATCAAAGTGACTGGATACATGATGTCAGGCCTTGTGGCTGTTAAATACATTAAGCTCCCTACTAGCTATTTGTACAAAGTTGGATTAACATCTGAGCCTTTTTCTTCTCTGCTCAATTTTAGTCTAGTCACCATTGGAGTAGGTGTTCACTTACAGTTTAACATATTGAATCTCTTTAAAACATCCTTTGCATATTTAGATTGTGAAATAAAAATACTATCTCTATTTTGTGTTACCTCAATGCCCAAGAAATACTTCATCATTCCCATGTCTGTCATCTCAAACTCTTTCATCATTTTTGTTTTGAACATTTCAATTGATAGATTCCCTGTTAAAATCAAATCATCAACATACAGGCATATGATCAGAATTTTACCTTCATCATTCACTTTAGTGTATAGTGTTGGTTCACTATCACATCTAGTAAATCCATTATTTGTGAAATAATTGTCAATTATACTATACCAAGCTCTTGGGGCTTGTTTCAAACCATACAATGCCTTCTTCAGTTTATAGACTTTGTCCTCTTGTCCTGATATTTCATATCCTGGTGGCTATTCAATATAGACTTCCTCTTCCAGATAACCATTGAGAAATGTTGACTTCACATCCATCTGGTGAACTAGCCATCTATTTTGTGTTGCTAAAGCCAATAGCATTCTGACTGTGTCTAGTCGTGCAACTGGTGCAAAAGTTTCATTGTAATCTATTCCAGGTTGTTTTTGATAAAAGGGTAAAACAGGTTTTACAGGGACCCGAAACCACAAAGTTTACAGAAAAGCGAAGAGAACACCAAGGTTCCACCAAAAAAAAATAGCTGCCCGAGAAAAAACCAACAACAATCAAGCAAAAGGATCAGAAGGGTCAGGACAGAAGGGACAACAGAGAAAGAAAACAAAAAGCCCCAACCATTACTTCAGAAAACTAAGGACAGTCTCTATCTCCACCTCCGAATCCTGCATATCTTTAACCCCCTTTTTAAAGGTTTAACCATTTTTGGACTTAGGGGGGCCTTGCGCTTCAAATTGGCATGGGTTCTTCTAGAAATGCCACCATCCATGTCTTGGCTTTTATCTTTTGTATCTTCCAGGTCAACCACCAGAGATCCCTACTGGGCTTTGTCAAGCTTTTCAGTCATTGCATTAATAATTATAGCATTATGTCTTGCTATACGGTTGTTTTGTTCCGTGATAGTTCTAATGGTATTCCTTAAGCACTCAGCATCGGTCTCAATGTTACTGTTGCTATGCATCACTTCTTTCTTGCCCATTTCAGCAATCTTAGCACCCATTTCTTCGATCTTACTTTGTAGGGCCCAGTTTTTAATTTTAAGCTCATTGATTTCAAATAAGGTCCAATCCAGGAGTTTAGAATGGGACTCAGAATTGGTTTTAGCAAGGTAGAGATAATCAAGGGAGGGCTCTTTTCTAGTGTTAACAGGGGAATTGTCAACATTGTGTATGTCAGGTAAAGGGTCCACACAATGCTCAGAGATGTTGGTAGCAGCTTCCTCCGATTCAGAGGAGTCTTTGGTGTAAGAGACAAGGCTTTTAGCTTGGGTAGTCTTGCCAGCAGGGCTGATCTTGGGAGGAGGACAGTCAAGCTCAAGCACAGCCCAGATTTTACTCGGTTCCCTGGAAGGGCGAGCATGCAAACTAGGGGTTTTTGGACCCGGGCTAGGGTTAGGCAAATACTCTGAGCCACTAGGCTCAGTATCATCACTCTCATCATCAGTGTTGGCTTCCAAGGTAGCAGGGGCAGACACATGCAAATATTCAACGATAAGCCTAATTAACCCAGTATGAAGAATAGGAAATCTTTTGGGGTTTTTTTATTGTCCTCCAAACTTTTCTTCAAAGAGTAGAAGAGATAATAGGGGATAGAGACCCTTACCTTGTGACGAAAATGGTTGAGGAGAGTGAAGTGGTACCCATAGACTTTAGTAAAACAGCTGCCATCGTGATAGACTCCATAATGGCCCGAAGAACCTTTCTCCATATAGACTTTATGGAGTCAACATCAAAGTAATTGTTAGCTATTTTGACCAAGCTTTGCTTTTCCCTGTCATTTTTGGGGAATCTGATAACAACTTCATCAGAGTAAGCCCTATCCCTAAAAAACTTCTTCCCATCAGTGGGTAATCCCGTAACTTTGGCAATAAGATTTTCATTGAGCTCCACATTCCTACCAAATAGAGTCAAGTTACCATCATGCCAATTACTGGCGAAGAGATTCGTAGCCTCCAGATCAGAACCATGAAGCTTCTCCAGGAAAGGAATAAGCCCTCCACTTTTAATCTTGTTCCAAACCTTAGTATTTTTCATGTGGGTTTCATAGCTGTCCGGTTCAGTTCACTTTCTGTCTCCTCCCATAGCGGCCGATACAGTGAGGAAGATCCAAACACAAGCCTTTCTAAAATTGGCCCTGCCAAATCTTAGAACCCACAAAGCGTGTGGAGTTATCTTGCAAATTACTCCATAGAGCTCGGTCCCATACAATCTAATGATTGTGATGTGAAAGATCCAACCTATCCTCCTTAAAGGGATAACATGGCGCCTTACCATGTGATTTATCATAATTTAATAGGGCATAGATTTTAATATTTAGATCACTATTATTTAGCCAGGTACACACTTCTTTACTCTTAACTCCTTCATTAGCAAAAAAGTTCGCAACAACATTGGCTTCTCTATAGGCGTGTGATATTTTAACTTTTTCAAACTTGACCAATTTCAATTTAGCTTCATCAATCCACGAGTTGATGGTCCACGAGGGAGGAGACATGCCACGAAGGCAGTCAATTATGTTTTTGGAGTCTCCTTCCAGCCATAAGTTTTTAATGTTGAGACTTTGGGCTAAATTTATAATATAGTAAGCACCAGCTACCTTCGCCAGATGATTAGATTGAGATCCAAGAGGAGAGGCAATCGCACCTATGAAGTTGCCATTGGAATCCCTTATAACTCCTCCACAGCTCACCGCCCTCGGATTGCCTTTAGCCGCACCATCAAAGTTAGCTTTGATCCACCCGTAGGTGGAAAAGTCCAACAAACTCCCTCTCTCTCCTTTTTAGCCTTCATAGTAAAGTTGGACAAGATAGGATTTATGTTCGAATCCTTAGCAACACAAAGATCATAGTTCGAAAACTCCGCATTCAAGGTCTTCCTATCCTTCTGGGCCATGGCACTGAAATTTTCCTTTAGAGATCTGACAATTTTATCAAAGACATAATCCATAGAGGCTTCTTTGCCCCTAAAAATTCTGTTGTTGCGTTCTTTCTAGATGCCCCAAGCAATATGAGGGAAGGATAACACCCAAAAAAATCTAAGTAAAGGATTCCTTGTCGGGGCTTTCCATTGAGAAAAGAGATCTTCAATGAGCATCGGGAAAACCCAAGAAAGGTTCCATAACCTGATAAAATTTTCCCAAAGAGAAGCAACAAAAGAGAAATGAAGGAATAAATGATTTACAGATTCAGCATCCAATCTATTCTAGGTTGTTGTGCATAACCTTTTACCACCAATCTTGCTTTGTGCTTCTGCACTTCTCCATTTGCATTCAACTTAGTCTTATAAATCCATTTTACACCTATTACTTCTTTGTCTTTTGGAAGACTTTGCAACTCCCATGTCTAATTTTTTTCTATTGAATCTATCTCATCATCCATTGCTGTTAACCACTTTTCTTCCTTGATTGCATCTTCATAATGAATAGGATCTTCAGCTTGTGAAAGGCAAATAGTGTAAATTGCTGAGAATTGTTCTCACCTCATTTTGATTATAAATATCAGTCATGCTTCTGATTTTCTATCTTCTCATACTAGCCAAAGTTGGATTTGATAAGTCACTTGAATCTGCAGAATGTGGACTTGAAGGTCCTGCACCATAAATTCTTGCTGTGGTTGGTGTCTGCAGTCCTCTTGTTGCTACTCTAGTATTACTAGCTGGTGTTAGTTGTTGACCACTTGCTTGAGGTTGAATAGGAAAAATAGGTACATTAGTTTGAACTGTATTTTCATTCTCATCTTGAGGGATATTAACAGTAACATTGACTGTACTTTCATTGCTTCCATCCCATGCTTCATCTTCAACAAATTGGACATCCCTACTAATTAGTACTTTCTTGGTTGATGGATTAAACAGTTTGTATGCTTTGGATTCTTCACTATATCCAACAAAGATGCATTTTTCTCCATTGTTATCAAGTTTTCTTCTCAACTGTTCAAGAACATGTGCATATGAAACACAACCAAAGACTCTCATGTGAGACACACTGTGATTTTTACCAGACCATGTTTCCTCAGGGATTATGTTCATCACACTTTTTGTTGGGAATTTGTTCATAATGTATGCTGCAAAAGATACAGCTTCAGCCCAAAATTCATTTGTTAAGTGATTGGCTTTTAACATACTTCTAGCCATCTCCATTATGGTTATGTTTTTCCTTTCAGCTACACCATTCTGTTGAGGTGTGTATCTTGTTGTAAACTGTTTGTGTATTCCATGTTCTCTGCAGAAATTTAAGAACTCTCTTGATATGTATTCACCTCCTCTATCTATTCTTAGCACTTTGATGAAACAACCACTCTGTTTTTCAGCTAAAGATTTAAATTGACAAAAATAATTGAACACTTCACTTTTCTGTTTCAGAAAATACACCCATGTCTTCCTTGAATAATCATCTATAAAAGTCAGAAAATAGAAACTACCACCTATTGAATGTGTCTGCATCGGACCATATAAATCTGAATGAACTATTTCCAATGGGGCTCTTGCTCTAGTGGATTTCCCTGCTAGAAAAGACTCTCTATGTTGCTTTCCAAGTATGCAACCTTCACAAACTCTCTCTGATTTTTGAATTAATCGAATTCCCTTTACCATGTTCTTCCTATGAAGTAAATTCAAACCTCCAAAATTTATATGGCCAAATCTTAAATTCCAAAGCCAATTCTCATCCTTTACCTCTGCCTGAAAGATAGTTTGAATAGCAATTGATTCCTCTTGTGCTTGTGCAAAGTTTGTACTCAAAGCTGGTTGAATTCTTAAAGGAAACATTCTATTGTTTGTCATCTGAATTTTGCAATCAACTTGCCACTTGGGTATTTGTCTAAAATAGTACATAACCCATTCTTGAAAGACACTCTATAACCCTTTTGAATTAACTATCCTACACTCATCAAATTGTGGTTAAGGCCAGGCACAAAATAAACATCAGAAATATATTTTTGCTCCCCTTGCTTGGTTAGAATATTAACATTCCCCTTTCCTTTAACTGAGACTTTGTTGTCATTACCCAGGGTGACATCTGACTTAACATTATCATCTAAACTTGTGAACAACTCTAAATTCCCTGTCATATGATTACTTAATGGCCAAACTTTTTACAAAAATGGCATTGAACCTGAGATTTATCATACCTTTGTCCTTGAGGAAATTTTTGAGATGGGTTTTGGCTACTGCCTCTTCCACTTGAACTTGACTGGTTATTTCTTCCACCTCTATTGAGACTTCTTCCTCTTGCTCTGAAATTTGATCTACCTCTGCTTCTTCCTTGGTTAATTGAAGCTTGTGACTTGAATGCATGCTCCAATGACATATTTGTTGTTCTGCTGAGTCTGTGCTCATGAGAAATTAGTGAAGCATAGAGCTCATCAACTGAATACTGTGTGAGATCCTTTGTCTCTTCTATTGTGACTGCAATTGACTAAAATCTTGTGGGTAAGCTTCTTAAAATATTTTCTATAACTTTGACATCTTCTAGTGTTTGTCCATGTGTTCTTATCTGGTTTACCAGTCCCATTATTTGAGTAAAATATGAATCTATAGACTCATTTTCTTTCATAAATAGAGTCTCAAACTCTCTTCTTAGTATTTGCAACTTTGTAATTTTGACTTTGTCCATTCCTTGATATGCTATTTGTAATATGTCCCATGCTTGCTTAGACTTGGTAGTGGCTGATATCCTGGGAAAGATACTTTCATGTACTCCTTGTAGAATAAATAAGTGAGCCTTTGAACCCTTCTTCTTGTTATCCTTCAACAAATCTTTTTTTGCTTGTGTCAAGCCATTGTATGCTGCTGCATCTGCTAGTTCTGGAAACCCATTCTCTACATACTCCCATAAATCTTGTGAACAGAACAATGCTCTCATTGTTATAGATTACTAGTCATAATTCTTTCCATTCAATCGTGGAATTTGAGGATTACTCAAGCTTGTGCTTGCTGCCATGATTTACAGACTCTCTACAACTAACCTTAGGCTCTGATACCATGTGAAGGAAATAGCAGAGATAAAAAAAAATTCATACACACTAAGATTAACATAGAACAACCATTAACCACCTTTGCTACTTAAGAGAAAAATAATATATTAATCTTCTTTTCTATCGATTACAAAATATATTCCCATATATAAAGATTTTTGACCCAGACAAAATTTAATACAACTTTAATGTCATAAACATGCTAGCAGATAATAGTCCTAAACAAGGTCTAATCGGTTTAAATATTGTCCTAGTCATATTGAAGAAAGTCCAATCAAAATCGTCCTTTTATGCCAATGAGGAGCCCACTAACAAACGTCACCGAAAAAGTCAAAAATTCAAACTAGGGTTGACTACCGCGCTACCACTGTGGTTTACGAGGAGACCACGGTGGCCGCAGTAACTGCAAGTGCTGACGGAGAAAAGCTTACCGCGCTACCGCTGCGATTAAGAAATAGACCGCGGTGGTTGCGGTAACCGTCCACCGATGGTTAACAAACTGCAAGATGTCGGGCACCGTGCTACTGCAGGAGGCAAGAGAACAGACCATGGTAGAGCGGTAACTGTACGGACTGATGGTGAGTGAGACGAGCTGGCGGTTAATTGCGTTACCACGGTGAGAGGAAGGAAGGCGCATGGTAAGGCGATAGACACCGCGCTACCGTGAGGGCAAAATGAAGAGGTTGCGGTATGGCAGTAATACTGCGCAACCGCGAGGAGGGAGATTAGAGGCCGCGATAGTGTGGTGGTCACCGCGTTACCGTGAGCAGTTGATGAAGATGGCGCGGTATGGCGGTAAGTGTTGATGGAGACTGTCAGAGTTGACTGAGCCGCTGACTCACGAGTTGGGCGCATTTCCAACATATATGTAGGATAAAATGAATATAACAATATAGAACCCTAGACAAACAGAGGTATTTTTCATTGAAAACGGGGATGAATGGAGAATTACAAATGAGAATATGGAAAAACCTATGCTCTGATATGAATTTGTAAAACATGTTGGAGTCACTTAGTCGAATAGCTTTCACCCTCAAATGTTTTGGCCAAACATTCAGGAGAAAATACATGCACTAATTTTTTTTCTTTTATATTTCTAGTGTTTGACCAAAACGTATTTAGTCAAAAAGGTTTTGGCCAAAACCTTTTTGAGAATACATGTGCCCATGTTGCACCCACATCACTGTCATGTGGTTTTGATCGAAACTGTCTTGACCAAATCCATTTCACCCAAAACTAGTCGTTCAATTGGTCCAAAGTGTGACACAACTTTGTGATTTTATGCACATGTTGTACAATGATAACATTATATATTTCTCTTATCAAATATGCCTCTACCTCTTCGTTTGAAACCACCTCTTTTTCCTCTATTTCCTCTTGATTTTTTTTGACTTTGACCTCTATCTTGACCTTGGTTGCTTTTGGAGCTAGTTTTGGCATCTTCACTATTTGTAATTTATAATTTTGAGGATAAAAATTTCTCCTCACCTTTTGCAAATGAATCTCTCAATCTTTCTTCATGAGAGATAAGAGATCCAATTAGGTGATCAAGCTAAATGGTAATAAAATCCTTGCTTTCTTTGATGATTATACCAACATATTTCTATCTTCATGTTAAAGATCTCAAAAAAAATTTAATCACAATGATAATATTATATATTTCTCTTATCAAATATGCCTCTACCTCTTCATTTGAAACCACCTCTTTTTCCTCTATTTCCTCTTGATTTTTTTTGACTTTGACCTCTATCTTGACCTTGGTTGCTTTTGGAGCTAGTGTTGGCATCTTCACTATTTGTAATTTATAATTTTGAGGATAAAACTTTCTCCTCACCTTTTGCAAATGAATCTCTCAATCTTTCTTTATGAGAGATAAGAGATCCAATTAGGTGATCAAGCTAAATGGTAATCAAATCCTTGCTTTCTTTGATGATTATACCAACATATTTCTATCTTCATGTTAAAGATCTCAAAAACTTTTTAATCACAATGATAACATTATATATTTCTCTTATCAAATATGCCTCTACCTCTTCCTTTGAAACCACCTCTTTTTCCTCTTGATTTTTTTTGACTTTGACCTCTATCTTGACCTTGGTTGCTTTTGGAGCAAGTGTTGGCATCTTCACTATTTGTAATTCATAATTTTGAGGATAAAACTTTCTCCTCACCTTTTGCAAATGAATCTCTCAATCTTTCTTCATGAGAGATAAGAGATCCAATTAGGTGATCAAGCTAAATGGTAATCAAATCCTTGCTTTCTTTGATGATTATACCAACATATTTCTATCTTCATGTTAAAGATCTCAAAAACTTTTTAATCACAATGATAACATTATATATTTCTCTTATCAAATATGCCTCTACCTCTTCCTTTGAAACCACCTCTTTTTCCTCTATTTCCTCTTGATTTTTTTTTACTTTGACCTCTATCTTGACCTTGGTTGCTTTTGGATCTAGTGTTGGCATCTTCACTATTTGTAATTTATAATTTTGAGGATAAAACTTTCTCCTCACCTTTTGCAAATGAATCTCTCAATCTTTCTCCATGAGAGATAAGAGATCCAATTAGGTGATCAAGCTAAATGGTAATCAAATCCTTGCTTTCTTTGATGATTATACCAACATATTTCTATCTTCATGTTAAAGATCTGAAAAACTTTTTAATCACAACTTCTTCATTTATAGTTTCTCTTAGAGTGGTCATTTTATTGATGACATCATTTACTCTTGCACAATAATCATTTTTCTCAACTTCATACATCTTCAAATTCTTAAATTCTCTCTTCATTGTTTGCAAATTAACAAATTTTACTTGATCACTGCCTTGGTAAGCTTCTTGTAGAGTCTTCTAGGTACCCTCAACTATCTTTGCTCCTATAACTCTTAGAAATATTTTTACCTGGAGCTATTTGAATATGAAATAAATCTTGATCATTCTTTTTTTAACCTCTTTTTTAGTTGTTCTATCATTGAATGAAAGGGTGTTTCAAACAACTGGCTCTTCATAACTTGTTTCTACAATCTTTCACAAATTTTTTCTAGTAAAAATAAGTCATAATCACTTCCATTAAATTCTAAAATAGACAAGGAGGTAAATCTTGACATGATGAATTTGACCAATCAAAAAAACAAACTTATATAAAAAATAAATAAAACTAACTTAATATTTTTTCCAACACAAAAATCTCTATATTATTTTAAAGACAAATACATTACAAAACAGCATACAAGTTACTTGATTAAACAACATAATTTTTTTTATGGAGTTCCCAGCCTCTTAAAAGATGAAAAAGGTTCACAGCATAAAATAAAATAAAATAAAAGCTAATAAAAGTTTTATTCTTTACATGCATTAGCATGCAGTAGATCCCCGGTAGAGAAGGCACGCGAAACTGCACACGCATCAGTTATCAACAAATTTTGGTGCAGTTTCTAGGGTAAGCAAATCCATTAGGCCTTTGATTCTGTAGGTTGTGTAGGTTGTGTTGCCTCGGTGGCTTCTCTACTGGTTTTCCCATTCCCAAGTTCCAATTCACTAGGAGTCGCAGTCTTTCCCGAAGATCTGATGTTAAATAATCCCACATCTCTTCCAGAAGTTTCCCTTTGGTCTCCGGCACAAACCAATACACAAAACCCACTGCCATAAAAGAAATGGCTGCGTAGAAGAAGAAAATGGCGGGCAGGGTGATTGCCTGGGAAAAGCTGAGAAATGCAATGGTAAGTACAAAGCTCACAAGTGTGTTGACCCAGACGCCAAGTCCAGCTGCCTTGGCCCGGAGGCGAAGAGGGTATATCTCGGCCCCCGTCACCCAGTTAACAGGGTCAAGCCCCACGGAAAAGAAGGCAACATTGGAACACGCAGCCACCATGGCTAAAACCATGACGACTTCGTGGACGGAGCCGGACGTTTTGCCCACAATGATAAGACATAAGCCCAGAGCCGCCAGGGATACAGCTGACCCGTATGTGCTGGTGAGCAACAGCGGCCTCCGCCCCACTCTGTCAATGGAAAACGTCGCAACCACAATAAATCCGATCTTGACAAGTCCCATGCCCATTGCCACACCGAGTATGGCGTTTTGGCTCTTAATTCCAGCCTTCTCGAAGGTGTCGGGGCTGTAATAGACGAAGTCCTCAATGATCGAGGCCTGCTGGAAGAACTCCAGGCCCAACCCCACTATCAACATACGCCTAATGCTCAGAGTAGTCTTGAATATCAATTCTCTCCACGTTCCTTCTCGCTCGCTTTTCAACGGGTCCTTCTTCGAGCTCTGACTGCCCTTCTTGAGATTCTTCTACACGTACTGAATTCCTTCCATGATCTGCGCTAGCTTCTCCGATGCCTCGGATTCACTGTCGGAGATTTTCAGCAGCACTTTCATGGCGTCCTCGTTGCGGTTCTTCATGAAGAGCCACCGCGGAGACTCGGGCATGAAGTGAAAGAAGACGCTGAAGAAAAAGGGAGCAATGACAGCCATCCCCAACATCACCCGCCAGCTGTAATGCGACGGCAAGCCCTGGAATGCGTAGTTGGCGACGTAGCCCAAGAGAATTCCCGAGTTCATAAAGATATCGGGAAAGCAGGTGAGCATTCCGCGGGAGGTAGCAGGGGTCACCTCGGTCGTGTACCTAAAGAGAAAAAGACATCAATGTACCTAACTCTCCACTCTCAAAGTCTACTAACAAAGAAAAAAATGATTCCTCTGTTAACTTTGCAAACTAGGCTGGTTACCTTCATAACTATATTTCTTAAGCACCAAGTCTGTCACCTTTTCTATATTAGTTTCATCTCTTCAATGTGTTTGCTCTGCGCTCTTGCATTTCCTTCGATGATCTCATATGACGCCAGACATATTCCACTTATAAGAATAAAAAGCGTACAAACCAGAATACATCCACCTGTAAGAACTCTGACATATAACAAAATAGAATACGCCCAGATATAATAGAAAGTTACAGAGTATATCCATGAAGATAATTTTTGACAGGTTACAGAGCATATCCACAAATATTTTACATGAATATAAGAAGTGAGACAAATAATCCGGGGTTTGAGAGCATATCCATAAACTTTTAAAAAATAATAATAATATTTACCATAACCCATCAAGAACGAATTGGTGGATGCCAGTACTGCACCGGCAATGACATACATGTTCCTCTTGAGCTTTGAGGTTTCCATGGCCAACACGTCTTTCTCGGTCGTGAAGTCTTCTTTTGATTTCTGTGCATCCAAATTATCTAACACTCTCTATATATACCGACTTTCTTATTCTTTTGGTTCAGCATTCTGATGATAGATCAAAAAATATGATCCCAAACATTGATACAAAAAAATACACACAATTACAATCCAAAAATTACAGCATTAATTAATCATGAACTATGAAAACTTCATATTATTACTTAACTACTTCTACCTTACATAGCTTACAACTCCTTGTAACATTTAATAAATTAAATGCCTGTCACCGTCAAGGGAATGGAAATAACGTTACATGAGTCCCCATCCAAGAGCGTCGTTGAAAAAATAGAATAATGCAGCTTTGTTTTATACCTCCACTTGCCCCTTCGACTGGACCGGCATCAATAATTTCAATACCCTAGTGCAGAACGGACTTTTTGACTTAACAATTATATTGATCTACAAAAGTCGTCCATGAGGGGCGCGTGCGACGACCGATTGGGTATGAGAGAGTAAGACTCATCCAGCTGCAGGCTAAGAATGGGTGGGACAGGACACTGTCTTGGATCACAGAGTGATTAATAAAAAAAATTAATAAATTTTCGAAAAATGAATATTATTATTTAAAATTTAGAATTTTTATTAAAATCTAAATTTAAAAATGTTATATAATTAAATTAGTAGTAATATTGTTTAAGTAAAATAGCTAAATCATAATATTATAATTATATTTTTCTTTCATAAATATTTGATAAAATAATATTTTCTTTATATGTTTTTCATGCATTAATTTTTTTTTCTTTTTCATGTTTTTATTAAAAATATTTCAATTTAAATTCAAATATATGAATGTGTCATTATCATGATATTCCACTATGATAAATTTAATGTACACACATTATAGAAACAAAATGTACTAAAATATATTTTATTGTACTAGGATATGAAGATTGTCTTATGAAAGTAAATAAAATAATTGTAAACAAGTAAATGAAACATTTTTTTTATTTTTTTTTCCATTTTACTTCTCTATAAATTTTTGGTTTAAAATTCTATCTTAGTTAATGTTATAAAAAAATTCATTTCTTAAAAGGTGGACCAAATTCATGACTAAAAGATAATGAAGTCAAAGAGATATTACTTTGACTATATTTTTATTTTTATTTTTTCACTTAACAGTCATTTATAATAGAATTTAACTAATTATTAATAATGACACTTTTCCATCAATTAAAAGTAATTATATTTTAAAAATAGATGTCATAATTTGATTTTCAAATATTATTAAAAGTATTAATTACGTTGAAGGCGTGTCCTATTTGAGAATAGGGGGTTGAGTTTGTCAATCGACGATGTGCGCTGCTCGAGAGGGGAGGGAATATGGTTGAACCATGCATAGCCGTCGATAATTAAGTGTGAAAAATATAGAAATTTGGTTATAACAGAATGAATATTAAACAAATTAACAAAATTAAAATATTATAATTAGGTAGGATCTTGTGACATGAAAATAGGAATGCATTTAGTTTAACTGTCAAAATGTACCTATAATATAGTATAATATAATAAAAATATAATATAATATAATAATAATATAATATAATATAATATAATAATTTGCCAATACAACATGTATATCGAGAGGCCAATTGCGTAGCTAATGCTGTTGCCAATTGGGGTATTGATATGGATGCCAAATCGGTGACCTTCGATGGAAAGTCTTTGCCTAGATGCCTGGCGGAGGTGGTCACTCGGGAAATGCCGACAGACTGATGGTTGGCGCTACCTTTACATTGCTTTGGATGATCACGGGTTATGGTCGACGGCACATGTGCAGTTTTGGTGGTTGCGGAGGCCTTAAATAGGCAAAACGCCTATGGATGGGGCGTAGTAGGTTACCACAAACAAATTGTTCTAGTCTAGGTCCTCTGTTGCCTGGATTGGATCACTAGTTCAATGAAGGGAGTTGTCCCCTTAGGCAACACTTACTCAAAAAAAAATTTATAATATAATATAATAATAATATAATATAATATAATATAATGATAATATAATATAATATAATATAATATAATATACTATAATATACTATAATATAATAAAAATATAATATAATATAATATACATAATATAATAATAATAAATATATAATAAAATTAATATAATATAACATAATAACATTAGTATAATAATAAAAAAATAATTTAATAATTTAATACTACAATTAATCACATTTTATTAATAACATAATATTAAGGATAAATATAATTTACTAAGTATAATATTTTAAAAATCATATAATAAGAATAATAAAATATTATAATAGTAAAATGATATAATAGTAATATCAAAGTAATAATACAATATTATGAATAATATAATAATTTAAATATTAATAATATATTAATAATATTAATAGTAACATATTAATACACATATAGTACTATAATAGTAAATATATAACAAAAAAATATAAAGGATTTTTGTTCATCTTCTTGATTTTAGTTTCTAATTAGGTAGGATCTTGTGACATGAAAATAGGAATGCATTTAGTTTAACCAAAAAAATGTACTTATAATATAGTATAATATAATAATAATATAATAATAATAATATAATAATAATAAATAAAATACATAGTTTAAAAAATGGCGAAGCATGGAGTGAGGCGCACAGGGTAGAGGAGCGACCTGCAGAGGATTGAAACACATAGATCAAGAGGCGATGGCCAGTGGGACAGGCAGGAGGAGAGAGGAGCCCAGAGTTGGCAATGGTGGGGTGATGAAATGGAATGCGTGGAACAAGTGGAGACCTTCAAGGAGAAGGTTAATAATGAGTGGAGTGTGTATGGTAAACCTGGATCATGGGATCAAAACGGTGTTTACAGACCACAATGGGTGTTGGAGAACGGGCAATGGGTAGATAAATGCCATCCTCTATATAATGGAAGACATCAGGAGGATTGGACCAGGCAAAGCCAATGGGTAAGGGACATTCCCAGCCCTGAATGGATAATGCATGACAATGGTCAAGCGAAGGAATATGGTAAACAATTGCCTCCATGGATTTACCCTTATCGATTTGATCCTCCCAGTAAAAATTGGGGGGGAGCGAGGGGGGATGGAAACCTCTCAAAGCGAAGAAATTTTTGAGATAGGAAGTCTGGATGGTTCGGGAAAGTGCCAAGTCCACACAGAAATGCTGCAAGGTAGTGGCATCGTGTGGAGTTGAGCAAGGGTAGGCAGAAAAAAGATCTGAATCAAGATAGTGGCAAAGGAGTGGTGGTGGAGGAAAAGAGCACTTCAAAGAACGGTGACACAACGACTGGTTTGTCCTCGAATGAACCTAAACTTACAGTTTCTTTGAAGATTGATTCAGTTAAGGAAACTAGGGTTTTACTTAAGGATATAGGTCTATTTATGAAGTGGGGTGGGGGTTATCCAAAGAAACAAAATGATATAAAAAACTGGTGCATGAAAAAATTGGGAAATAAGATTGTGGTCAGGGCCCTACAATACAACTGTTATTTGGTTACATTTCCTACACAAGAGGATAAAAAGAAGATTAGAAACTCGGGGCCTTATTTCATGGAAGGATCACAAATGCATTTATTTGATTGGATCCCTAATGTTGATGCTGGGAAGCTTGAAATTGAGGAAAGTTTCACTTGGATACGTTTATACAATCTTCCCTCAGAATATTGGGCATAAAATATGCTTAAGGTAATTGGAAGACATTTGGGGAAGTTTAAATACTTAGACAAAGTCCAGGATGATAGTGTGCATGGTACATATTTTAGATTATGTGTCGCAGTCCCACAAGGGTTGGCACTCCCAACAAAAATAGAACTAGAATCGGAGGGAGGATTGTGGAGGCAGGAAGTTGTAAGGGAGGATAAGCTGATAATATGCCCTAGATGCAAATCGATGGATCATGGTAGGGAGAACTACTCATCATGGGTTGTAGCTAATGGAATTAATATGTATGAAGTTGTGGGGGATTCACGCATAGCCAAAAATGACAACGTCCCAATGGGTCTCCCATTAACTGATATGGAAAAAGAACTGGCAGATTCTATATTGCCCCTGGGAATAGTAAGCAGGGAAGATGAGGAGAATGTTTGTCTCTATCAGAATATGCCTTCTAAAGAGACTCTGGAAGGGTTCCAAATCGGTCAATGTGCCCCATTAGACGAGGCAACCACTCCTTGGAACATAGGAAAAAAACTGGATGGTTTCCTACAGGTAATAGATATTCAGGGTTTAAGCATGACAACAGATGAGGATGGGGAGAAACAATTGGACTCAGTAGATGAGGAGTTTTGAGGGAACCCAGTTCTACATGGGATGGAAGAAGAAGAGACTAAGGAAAATCAGGAGGGGGGGAGACAAGATTCCGATGCAGATATGGATGAGAACTATGAGGATTCTCAGGTTGGCATAGTGGATGAAAGAGGAATAGAACAAATACAATCAGATCAAAAAACTCCCAGAATGAGGTATGCTAAACAAAAAGGTCACAAATCCAACAAAGAAAAATTGGCTTTGGTGGGACATGCCAGAGGACAAACTAAATTGAGCCAAACAATTTTACAAAATGGGAAGGAGCTACTCCTTCCCGAGGAGCCATGCAGGTCATAAGCTGGAATGTTTGGGGCTTAAATGCCCCTAGCAAGTGACATCTTTTTAGGCGTCAAATAGACACTAGCAAACTGGATATAGTTTTTGTACAGGAAACAAAGTGGAGTAGGGAGGAACAGGAAAATAGGATGAGTTTTTGGAGGGGTTGGGAAGGTTTATTTGTGGAAGCAGAAGGAGCCTCTGGAGGATTAGGCGTGATTTGGAATCCTGACAAGGTAGGATGCACTCTCATTTTGGCTAATCGGAATTGGTTGTTGTTATCGATGAGATATTTACATTGTAATTATGAGGTGAAAATGATTAAAATTTATGGGCCAGTTGCCAAAGCTACAAAAAGAGACACTTAGGGGATGTTAACAACCACTTTAAAACAGTTAAAGGATGAGTGGGTCTTAATAGGTGGGGATTTCAACACCACACTGAATAACACAGAAAAGAAAGGAGGATTAAGAAAATTAACCAGGGTACAGAAGGACTTCCAGGATTTTGTGGATGGTTAATGCGTTAAGGAAGTTCCGGCAAAAAACATTTTTTTCACATGGACCAATAGAAGGCCAGGCCACTTTGGAATTGCTGAAAAGTTGGATAGATTTTTGTTATTTGGGGATTGGAACCAAACAAAAAACCTGGTAGAAACCTCAATACTAGCCTTCAGTGGATCAGATCACTTCCCGATCCAACTGGCATTTACACAAGATGAGTTCAAAGGAGGCTCTCCTTTTCGATTTGAAAAAATGTGGATTCAAAATCCTAGTCTGCATGACTTGATATCACAATGGTGGGAAGAATGTAGGGTGGGAAAGCAATCACATTTGTTTACTTCCCATAATAAGCTGTCCTATGTCAAAACCAAACTACGGTTATGGAATAAGGAGAATTTTAAGAATATCTTTGAAGAAAGTGATAAGATAGAGATGGAGCTTAGGAAACTCAATGAAAGGATAATAGAGAAAGGTATGGGGATGGAAGAATATATGAAAGAGAAAGAACTAAAAGCTAAGCAAGTAGAAATTATGGCCAGATTGGAATGTCATTGGAGATAGAAATCAAGGGAATTGTGGCTATGTGAAGGCGATAGAAATACAAAATATTTTCATAATACAACTTTAGTCAACAGAAGCAGAAATAGAATTGGTGAACTTGAGAGGGAGGATGGTTCAGTCATTAGGAATGGGGATGAGATCAGTCAGGAAGCTATAAGGTACTTCGAAACTCTTTTTACCCAAGATGACCAACAACAAAGGGTAGAGAGGAATTCTTTTCCGAGGAGGATCCCAAGTATTATATCAGAGGTTGATAACAGGGAACTGCTTAAGCCAATTAGTTTAGAAGAGGTAAAGAAAGCTATGTTTTAGCTGGGACCAGACAAGGCACCATGGCCAGATGGCTTTCTGGTCCTTTTTTTTTTAAAATTTTGGGAGATAATTAAGGATGACTTGCTCAAGGCTGTGGAGGAGTCGAGAAGAAAGACTACAATATTGGAGCAATCAACCACACCTTCATTGCACTCATTCCCAAGAAAAAGGAAGCCAAAAATATGGGGGACTACAGACCAATTTCTTTATGTAACACCCTCTATAAAATTATTATGAAAACAATAGCAAACAGGTTGAAATTGGTGATTGATAAGGTAATACCTAAGGAGCAGAGTGGCTTTATCCGAGGTAGGTCCATTGTGGAAGGCATAATAGTTGCACATGAGACCATTCATATGGCTAGAAAAATCAGAATACCAAGTATGATATTAAAATTGGATATCCTAAAAGCATACGATCATGTGGATAGACAATTTATGGTTGAGATGTCGATTAAGTTTGGTTTTAATAGGAATTTGGTGGATTGGATTATGTGTTGCATTGGCTCTCCAAAATTTTATGTTTTGGTCAATGGGGTGGCCCAAGTCTTCTTCAATTCCTCTCGAGGAATCAGACAGGGGGATCCATTATCCCCCTTCTTGTTCATCATTATGGCAGAGGCATTTGGTAGGAGTATTTTTCAGGCAAGGTTGGATGGCTCATGGAAAGGGATTGAAGTCACCCCTGGGGTGGAGTCAAGCACTCATCAACAGTTTGTAGACGACACCATTTTGTTTGGGAAAGCATCAAGAACAGAGGCAAGGAAAATTAGGATCCTTTTGGATGAGTATAGTAAGGCCTCAGGGCAGGTTATAAACTGGAGAAAGTCAGAGGTGTACTTCCTCAATGTGCAGCTGAGGTTACAAAAGGATCTTACCAGAATCTTGGGTGTAAGAGTTGTATGCCTTCGTGGGAGGTTTCTTGGTATGCCACTGTTCACTAGGGAAAATAAGAAGATTTTTTGGGATAAACTTGTGGACAGCTACAAGAAGAAGATGGAATTATGGAAAGGAAGGTGGCTTACATCAGCTGGGAGATTGTTGATGATTGAGACAATGCTGACAGCAATACCAGTTTACTCAATGGCATGTTTGAATTTGCTAGCCAGCATTGATGACCAACTCAATCAAATTATGCAGAATTTCTCTTGGAATGGACCGAATGATACTAACAAGGTTCCTTTACTAGCATGGTACAAGATTTGTAGGCCACATTAGGCGGGTGGGGCTGGCATTAGGCAAATGAAAATCATGAATTTAGCAATGGGGGTGAAATTGGTTTGGATGATGTATAAAGGAAACCAGAAATGGGTTAGATTATTAAGAAAGAAATATCTTGATTCATATGATCCTGTTAGTATAATGAAAATCATGAATCCACCAAGAGGATCTGCCATATGGAATTTTATTTGTGAGAGAAGAAGTATTATAACTAAACACATCACATGGGAGGTACATAACGGGCTAAGGGCCTCCTTTTGGTATGACTCCTGGGACGGGCACTCAAAATTGTGTAGCAAACCACAAATGGATGAGTTAAGGGAAGAAATAATAAAAATTTTGGGGTCCAAAGTATGCAATTATGATAATAGAGTTATAATAAACAGGATGAGCAAGTGGGTATGGAAGGATCTCAGCGTTATCAATGTCCCGATAGAGCAAAAGAATACTTTAAAAGAAATTCTAAAGGAGAGAATTATTCTTGATATGGACAACGAGGACGTTTTAAGATGGTGTGCATCTACAGATGGGGAATATAAGGTTAAGATAGGTTATAAGTTAAAGGAAAATGCAGAATTAGGCCATTCCTGGCCTATACCTCTTTTTTGGGGGAAGGATGTTCTGCCAAAAGCAGGGGTGTTCGCTTGGCTTGTAGTCCAAAGGAAAATTATAACTCAGGATAGCTTGGAGAGGATGGGCTTCAGGGGACCTAATATGTGCATTCTTTGCAAGCAGCAGTTGGAAATTGTGGATCACCTTCTGCTCTCATGTCCTTATTCTGAATATTGTTGGAAATTCATTATTGGACAACTCGGCTACCAAAATCCTTTTCCCCAAGGCCTGTATGACTGGTTGTGTTCCTGGCCAAGGAAGAAGGTTAAGGGTGTCTTCAATAGTATCTGGCAGATTTTTCCGTCCACAGTTTGTTGGGAATTATGGAAAGAAAGGAACTGAAGAATCTTTAAGGATCAAGCTATGGCTAGGGAGTTGTTGGCGAAGAAAATAGAAGGATCAATTGTGGAGTTAGTCAATGCGTCTACTAGAAGAAGTCCATTCTCAAAAAATATCTTCACTAATAGGGATATTGAGCTAACGAATAAGTTTCAGGGACTGAGTATCCCTGCAGTGGTTGGTTCTCAGAGCATAGTACAAAAGGCTGAATTAAGAAGGAAAACAGTATGGCAAAAACCGAAGGATGGGTGGATCAAAATTTACTTCGATGGGGATTCTTGTGGTAACCTAGGTTTGGCAGGGATCGGGTGTGCTGCTAGGAATTCAGAAGGTGAAGTGATTGTTCAGAAAGCAAAATTTATTGGATAAGCATCAAATAATGAGGCTGAGTTCAGGAATGCATTTTGTGGGTTGGAGATGGGGAAAGCTATGGGCGTGGCTAAATTACATCTGGAGGGTGACTCACTCATCACAGTTAATGCAATCAAATCCAACTTCACACCCAATTGGTTACTGAGGAGATGGCTAGGTCCCATTTCAAAGCTTATTAGTACCTTTTTGGAGTTCCGGATTAGCCATATTTATCGGGAAGGCAATATTGTGGTGGATGGGCTCGCAAAGAAGGCAACATCAGGAATTGAGGTCAGGTAGGGATAGATCATAGGCTCAGTAGATAAGGTGGATATTGTGGTGGTTTGCTGTCTGACTTTACCGAATTGCTAATTTAGGGAGACGTGGAACTGCTCTAGTCGAGCTTAGTCAGGTTCAATTCGAGCTTAAAGTCCATTTATTTGGGCTGTATGGAGGTGTTTTGCATATTGTAATCACGTTTTGCTGGGGAGTCCACTTCACTCTATTGGCGTTGGGGTAGGAGTATAGGTTTCATAAATGGGGAAATCACACTTGTGTGCGATGGAATCAACAATCTCGTTAAGCATTGCTCTGTAATAGATGGGTATCACGCAACTGTGATAGTAGCTGTGTCTATGTAATTTCTATTATAATTTGGTTTTCATAAAATGGGTATTGGCCCTACCCAGCAATTAAATTATCAAAAATAATAATAATAAATATATAAAAAAATTAATATAATATAACATAATAACATTAGTATAATAATAAAACAATAATTTAATAATTTAATACTACAATTAATCATATTTTATTAATAATATAATATTAAGGATAAATATAATTTACTAAGTATAATATTTCAAAATCATATAATAAGAATAATAATATTATAATAATAAGAATAATAGAATATTATAATAGTAGAATAATATAATAGTAATATCAAAGTAATAATACAATATTATGAATAATATAATAATTTAAATATTAATAATATATTATTAATATTAATAGTAATAGTAATGTATTAATACAAATATAGTACTATAATAGTATATATATAAAAAAATCATACTATAATAATATTATTATATTATAAAAATATATAACAATAATAATATAATACTAACAATATATAATACCTAATCCAATCATTTATTAATATAATAATAATGTAACATAATGCAAACTTGATATATTAATAAAATAATAATAATATAATAGTAAATGTATAAAAATAATAAAAAATATATAATAAAAACTAAACTAATAGTAATAATATAATATTATACAAATAGTAATAAAAAAATTAATAATAATATATTAACAAAATCATTTCTTAAATGACCAACCAATTTGATCTTATGTATTGTACAAATGTATGCAAAAAAAAATTAAAATATTTTCCCCCTAATTAACTTTCCATACCTCTTCGGCGTACCCATTGCACACCAAGGTGCGATTGCTAGTTATATTTTAAATATTATTGATTGAAATATTTGAATTCTTATGGAAGAAACTATTCTCCATATTATAGAATTTTGATGCAAAAAATTTAGACACAATTTAATCCAAAAATTCTTGCAATAATTCATATAGATTGTGGAAATCTATTATCACTAAATGTACTTATGTTTATCCATAATATATCTATAACCATTTGTTAGCATGAAAATAGAAGGTTGAGTATGATTTACATTCCTAACATTCATTTTCTTGAAAATATATTTTTATTTAAATATAGCTTTATTTTGACAATTTTGTTAAATATAACTTATTTAATATTAATAAATATCTATACAATATTTATTACAAATAAGTTATTACAAATTTACCTAAATTTCCTTTAAAGTTTTTATTGTGTTTAAGTTTCAAATTATTAAAATTGTTATATTATTTTTTTCCTATAAATTGACTATTTTTGAAATGATGTTTGCTAAGATTTTTTTTAATATAAATCAAAATAAGTTAAATATTTTTTTTTATAAATTTTATAATTTTTTTGTTTGGTATTTTCATTTTTTTGTCTGAATGTGGCTACAAATGGGTGACCTCATCTCTAGCATGAACACTCAATATTAACACAATCATTTAAAGATACAAGTTTAGTGGGGACATCATCTCTAGCATGGACACTCAACATTAACACAATCATTTAAAGATACAAGTTTATTGGCATAGTAGGGGTTTGAAGCTTATGAGTTGAATGGTCAATTGTGTGTTGGAATCTAGAAGGGTGAATGATTCAAACTTGTGAGATCAACCACCCAATAAGGGGCTAATATTATGCGAGCTTGACAACCCAATGAGGGTTTGAACCTTGGCAACAAGGAAAACAATGCCATGATTTTAATCATCACATTTTTCCATGAATGACAAAAATTTAAAATAATTAAAATTATAATATATTATTATTTTTAATATATAAAAAGTAAATTTAAAAAATTACATCAAATTTAAATATAAACATATATTTTTACATTTTTTACTTTTTACTAGATAAAATTGATTAAAGAAGTGATGATCTATACATGATAAAGTAAATTGTAAATTGTGAATAAATTTGAATTTTTGAAAAGGAATCTCTATACAAGCTCTATTTTTCATTCACATGTTTTGAATATTTTATTTCTCATCTCATTACAATTGTTGTTGCACTTTTATTTTTATTTTTTGTTTATAGTAAGATAACACTAAGGTACCAACACAATTTCAACACAATTTCAATAAGGAGAACTAGTTATAGCATACATATCCTTTTCACTCTTCATATTAAGAAAATCCATTTTTAGAGGACCATATTCCTCTCTTACAATATTTGTGCATCCAATTCATCTCTTGGTTAATATGCATCACAAATAAATTGATCCACTCTAAAATAGTGTATGCAAGTAAAGTATTCCTATTCTTTTGAACTTGGGAGAGGCACTCTATTTTTTGTATGAAAAAAAAATGAAACCAAAATCAAGATTAAAACCTTATTTCACACCTAAATACTCCTTAGTTAGATCAAGAGAGAATAAAAATGAATGAAACAAATGAATACACCTCACCTACATGACTAATTGTTGCCCTAGTTTTTTTATGCTAAAAATATTACTATTGAAAAAATGTGGTAGTTCATAGTAGGAGAATCTCGTCAATATGAAACAAAGGAACACATCTCACTCACATAATTTATGTTGTTCCAAAGTTATTTTTGCTCAAAAGATTAATATTGAAAGAAATTTGTTTGTTCACAACGACAACATAATGGTCCATTCTTGAAGTTGGTTCTCAAAACTGGCTTAGGGATGGGTAAATTTGTAGATTTTAGATCATATTGATCAATGGTCAAGACTGGATGGGAGATCAATAGTTGGGATTAAGTTTGTTAGGTAGTTGTGAGATAGAGTGCAAGGATAAAAGGGGATTCTAGTAAAAAAATATATGTTCTTTTCGGTGTAAAAGGTGGGATTTAATATATTTTGATAAATGATGTGAGATAGGAATAAAAGAATAATTAATAGATAAATGTAACATTTATTATTAGGAATTCAGGGAAATAGATGAGTACATTATGAAAATGGTTTAAGATAATTAAATAAATTATTTTAATTTATTTAATTAATAGAAAAAAAAATATATGATATGTAATGTTAGGTAGATGTGTTTTTAGGTGCCTATATTTTTCCTCTCTTTGAGATGACATTATGAATAAGAAGAGTAATGTCATTTAGAGAATAATAAATATAGTGGTTTTGGAAGAGATGGGACTAGTTCTAGGATGCCCCAATTATTAGAAGGATGGAGTGATGAAAATGAGGTAGATAGGATTCCCCCTCAAGAGGATAGGTGGGTTTGGAGAACATGGGTGTGCTCTCAAAATGGATGAAGTTATTGGAGGACAAAAGATAAAAGGAATATGGAAGGATGGATAACATTAGGATAAGGAGATGGAGTAGAGGAGTATGGAAGGAGGAGGTGGGTGGATGGGGGGAGATACTCATGTGAGTTGGTGTGAGAAGTTATATGTTTCACATGTCACACCTATTAGGAATGGGGTGTTGTACACCTTGCACAAGAATGAATTATTTTAATTATGTAAAATAAATATTTATTTGTGGTGCATATTGTGTGATGTGTTTAACCACATTAAATACTTATTTGGGCCCACTTGTAAATTTGTATGTGACATTGCTTAGATATTTATGTGTGTCTTGCACATGGAAAAAATATTGTTTTGAGGCACATGAATTTACCTTACAACTTGGTTATTTTTTGAGCTTGATAATAAAAAAGAAAGCACATGTTTGGTTTTTGAGGATGGATAATTATCTTGTTGAATTGTTTGGATTTGTTGTTAATGTATTAAGCTCTCTTCTAAATAGTGCATATGTGAAGCATGACATGGGATGCATGGATACATGCTTGAAGACATGAATAATGCATCAGAGGAGTTTAAATTTATAAAAGTATTGATGGAGACTATGCAAGTGTATTGGAGGCTAGGTTATTCCCTCTTGAGGTTTTTTCTATGGTATAAATTGTGTTATTTATGGTATCTCTACATATGGTTATTTTTTAAAGTTGTATGCATGCTTTTATCTTATGGGGCTATGTACGAAAGAGTTTGATCAAATTATATGATTTTATTAACAAGTGGTATAAAATTTGTGGTTGTGTTGTGTAGTGTAGAAAATGTATCCCTTCACATTTTCACACTTTTTTGGGCCCTCCTTACTAAAATTAGGCTTCTTTATGCTTTATTTGGTCCTGTTTTGCATCCACAACCCTTATTTAATGCATTTCTCTGGGGATAATCCTGAGACTTGACTAATGACCAATCATAATTCATGATTTTGGGTTGTGTATTCTAGATCTAGTGATTTGGGACTCATACGCCACCGTAGGCATATGGGTCCCACCTAGGTTTCAGGGCCTAATCTTGAATATTGCATTGAACTTAATATTTCTTGAAATTTGTGTCCCAAGCTTAAGCTACTGGGACTCATACACCCCAAATGGCGTATGAGTCCCACTTTAGCTCAGACCTATTTTGAATTCAATTCTTAGGGGGGTTTTATGCTCCTAGATTTGATGTCGGCTTGTAGTGTTGTAATTTCAGGAAATTTGGCATAAACAAGTATAAATACAAGGTCATCTCATTATGTTTCAGATCTAAGTTTTTAAAGAGAGCATTCCTATAGCAAGTTTATGAGGTCAAGAACATTCAAGAGCATTCAAGAGTTGATTATCAAGCATTTTGGAGCCATATTCAAGATTCAAGCATCATGTCAAAGTTTTCATGCATCATGTGTGTTTTTGAGCTAACATTTATGATGTAGGTTTTCATGATTAAAGTAAGCATTCAAAGACATTAAATCTCATATCAACAATCAAGAGTCAAGATATACATTCATGCTAGCCATTTCATATAAGATTACAACCTTTATTCATGAGTTGCAACATTCCATATTGTTCATTCATCATTCCTTCATTCTATTTCATTTCATTTCAAAGTTTAATTACCAAAATGGGGTTTGACCAAGGCAAACCCCTATCCACTAAAAAATCAACATTTTTCTCCCTTCATGTGTGATTGCAGATCTAGGTGTTTTGAGGCTTGAAGATCCTTTGAAGACAAAGTTACAAGATTGAAGAAATTTGTCAAAGTTGTCATCTTCACAGAAACTCACCTACATGCTAGAATACAAACTTTCGACCTTCGAGATTGGATAAGATGAAAGCTATAGAAAATCACTAGAGGCTACAAAAATATCAACAAAACCCTAATAATGAGACTAAATCACCACCTTGGGTGTATGAGTCCCGATATAGGTATTTTGCAGATTTTAGTGAACTCTAACTTGTCACTATGAGATTCTTGTTTTTACCCAAAAAACCCTAAACTGGGACTAAATCACCTAGTCTGGTGTATGAGTCCCTGTACACATCAACAATAGAAAAATTTAGGTTTCCTAGATCTTGTTTAGTCATCTCCAGCCTTCCAGGTGCTTCTCTGTTATCCTCAATCTCTCATTCTGATTTCAAGTTTCATTTTCTAGGTCATATAGCTAGATTTCCATATTACTTTCATTTCTTTATTTTTAAGCATTTTCTTAATGGTGAACCCCCTTTTAATCACACCTAAGGAGACCTTGTAGGAATATCTTTTCCTAATTGGATCATTAGGTTGAGATCTCTAGGGTTTCCTTTAATGAACTAAGAGTGAAATAGGTCCCTTGTGTGTTTTATCTCCTAAAAGGTGGAGTACCCTATTTCCTACAATTCATGTTGATAGATCCTTGATTTGGTATAACCCTTGTATGAGTAGATCTAATGAAAATTTGAAGTCATGATAATGTTAGGGAGATTTAAAAGTATGAGATATATTTTGCAAGTTGTTATTTCTAGATTTCGGGATTAAAAAAGTTTTTGGTGATATTTTATAGATTTGGGTTTTGAAAAAGTGTTGAAAAAGAGTTTTCTAGGTACATTCACTATGAGGGTTTTGTAACGAAAGTTTCACAGATGAATCCTTGGGATAAAATGAGCCTTTCCATTAGATCCAAGATGTATAATAAATGAATATTTGTTGAAGTGAGCAACCAAGATCTTCGACATGGTATCAAAGTATTAGAGCACAAAAATATGAATTAATTGTACCAAGTTCTAAATCTAGATAAAGTGCATGGGAAACTCTAAAGAGCTCATAAATACATTTCCAGCATTGTAAGAGTCATGAAAAATGAAGGAACAAAGAAAAATTTATGAGCTCAAGAGTGAAAAATAAACATCTGACTTCAACAAGCTATAAAATACACCAGGAAGAAAATCTAAGAAAAATACCTGCACCATTGAATAATGCTTGGAACCAACTTTTGATTGATATCTCATTCATGAAAATCTAACTCCTAGATCAAATATTATGATGATTTTCCCAATCTTGCTAAAATTGCCAAAAAAGACAAAAAAAATTAGCCCCCTAACCTGGGTGATGGTCGCCCATGCAACCAAGGGTGGCAAACTGAGTGTTGGGCAATGTTAGAAGTATTTATTTAAAAAAGAAAAGCATTATCGGGGTTATTATACTATTTGTGCTAATGCTTCCTTGGTTTCACTTTGGAGTGAGTTATGTATCTAGTATTTGTTTCTATGTACTAGATGAATGTAGTGGTTGGTTACCCATTCGTTTTAGTGAGATGGAGCATTTACCATATAGACACTCTTGTATTCCTATTTGTAGAGGCAACCTTTTATCCTTGTTCGATCAGTGTTCTTCAGACTGTTGGCACCTGTATTTTCAACTTACATTGGTTGAGTAGTGTCATTGGGGTCACTCGTGCAGATTCATGTGGCATCTATATCTTTGATCGATAGATATTTTTCCTTTGTTTGACATCTAATCATTGTTCAAGTAGTATCATCGAGGGAACTCATACAAATTGTTGTTTTCTTGATCTTGATCATCCTATTTTTAGAGGAGGTTCTTTAGTTATAGCACTATAGCAGTCATCTTTCGATAGTTTTTTACATGATCTTCTTCATGCTTCAATTATGTTCTTCATGTCCCTATTCTTCTTGGGACATTATTTTTGAGTCTTAGTCCTCCATCTCGTTTTATCCCATAGGGTTTTTCTCCTTTTCTCTGTTTGTGAGATTTTTTTTTTTTTTGTACATGGGTACCTCATCAAGCCTTGTTATTGAAGACAAGAAAGAGGTGAAGAAAACTTGATGATTTATTCAGATGCTTGCAACAAAATTTATAAAAATAGAAAGAAATCAATACGAGAGGCAAACAAGTAGTTAACAAAATGGTGGTGTAGAACAACTTAATTGTCTACCCTCAACTACACTTGCACAACTACCCATATAAACAAGATAATTTTTAAAGAAGAAAATGTAATAAAATATAGTTATACTAATATTCCCCCCTTATTGCATTGGTCTTACAAATGTACACCCAAAATAATTCAAAATTTACCTTACTAAGTTGTTTGGTGAGAAGATCAGCCATTTGAGAATCTGTGGGCAATACTGGAGCTAAATGTGGTGATGCATAACCTATTCATGAATGAAATGACATTCGACCTCAATATGATTTTTTGTCTCATGAAAAAAAAGATTCATCACAAGCTTGAGTACCCCTTGATTGTCACAAAATGGGATAGACCTAGTTGTGCCTCAAGCATGTCCATGTCAACCAAAATATGATGCAACCAAATTGCTTCACACACTACTCCTTGTGTGACATGATATTCAGCCTTGGTGGAGGAGAGAGAAACAACAATTTGCTTCTTACTAATCCATGAAATAGGCCAAGATCCAAGATGAAAAATGTACCCTATTCAGTTGACTTCCTATCATCAACAGAGCCAGCATAGTCAGATTCAACATATCCCTGGGTAAGTGCACCAAGATGGTTCCCAAAAAGGGGACTTAAGTGGCCGACTTTTTTTTGAAATCAGGAAATACTGACCTTGGACGTGAAATTGAGGATACTTAGACTTAAAATTTTGAGATGGAACAAAAAGAAGGATTCAAGTGCTCCGAGTCTACTTTCTAAACTACTAATTTATTTTGAAAATGATTGAGATAAAGAGGTTCAAATGAGGGACGTACACAAATTGGTGTTGTTTTTGTCAGAAAAACATAACATAGCAACTCTTGTACGACCCTCGTACGGTGAATTTTTTTTTAGTATTTTTAAAATCGGAACAGTCAGAAGTTAGCTAACAGCATGTAGTTGATGCATGATTTTTCTAATAATTTTTTATAAATATTTGATTTTTTACTAATTTGTGAAGTGGACATATCCTGAAAATAGAATTTTGGCCATGCTACCCCTACAAATTTTGGAAACTAATTGATTTGTTTTTTTTATAATTTTTTAATTTTTTAGAATGGAGTCTAGTTTCTAGAAATGTAATTCATTTGAAAAATTGATGAACGGTTAATTTATAACGAAAAAAATACCATACACTACTTTTTGGCAAACAAAAGACATATAGATAAAATAAATTATGGATGAAAGACTTAACATTTTCAGAAAGTGAAAAAAATTACATCGTTGGATAGCTAAGAGATAACCCAACATTACCCATGTGCTCGATTTTTTTGATATTGAACTGCGTGCAATCCTAACGGTGAGCACGAACTCGATTATGAGAAATATGGTGGATTTTTTAAAAACACGTCTCTGGTAATTCGGAATGCCCTCCAAGCCTTTGGGTTGGTATTCCAAGGCAAATACCAAGCTTAAAGTTCGGTAATTCCCAAAGTAAGATATAACGTGAGCGCATTATAACGTGCTCGTGTTATATCTCACTTTTGACATGATTTTTGTTTATGCGGAGACCATGTCTACTAGCACATAATGCGAGTGCGTTATAACGCACTCGAGCTATGTCTTACTTTATGTTAAAAATGCTAATATATTAATGTATGCTGATATATTTTTATGTACATGTATGTATGTAAGATTATATGTGCATATGTATTATGCTTGTATGTATGTCTTTAGATGAAGGGAGAATTTAGAGAGATGGAGAGGAGGTCGAAGTGAGAGTTTAAGAGAGAGGGAGTGGGAGAGAACAAGTTGGATTGAGGGGGACTAAGCTAGGTAGGGTGGGAGGAAGAGAGGGAGGGAGAGAGAGGGGGGGTGTTGGACAGAGAGAATTGAGGGAGAGGGAGAGAGAGAGAGGGGGGTGGGAGAGAGAGAATTGAGGGAGAGAGAGAGAGACAAAGAGAAAGAGAGGGCTATGTAGGTAGGGTGTGAAAGGGAGAAACTTGAGAGTGTGAGAGGGAGAGACTTGAGAGTGTGATGGGGGTGAGAGGGAGAGACTTGAGAGATAGGTAGTGAGAGGAAGTGTGAGAGAGAGGGAGTCTTGAGAGAGATGGAGTGGGAGAGAGAGGGAGTGGGAGAGAGAGGGAGTGTGATTGAGAGACCTGAGAGAGAGAGAGGGAGTGCGAGAGAGATGGAGTGGGAGAGAGAGGGAGTGGGAGAGAGAGGGAGTGTGATTGAGAGACCCGAGAGAGGGAGAGGGTGTGAGAGGGAGTGACTTGATAGAGGTAGAGAAAGAGGGGGGTGGAGTGAGAGGGAATTATATAGGTAGGGTTGGAGGGATAGATAGAGAGAGGGGAGAGAGACAAAGAGAGAGTTACCTAGGTAGGTTGCCAGAGGGAGAGAACTTAGAGAGAGAGGGGGTGGGAGGAAGAGACATGAGAAAGAGGGAGAGAGAGGTAGTGGGAGAGAGTGGGATGGAGTGGGAGGGACATAAAGAGAGATGTATAGAGGGAGTGAGAGAGGGTGGTCGGGATTGATTAAACGAGAGGTATGCAGAAAGAGGGAGACGGTAGATAGAGACAATTAGAGAGGGTGGGAGGAAGGGAAGGAGGGAAAGGTGAGATGTATAGATAGAGAGAAAGTGATAGGGGTTGAGGGTATAGGGTTGAGGGATTAGGGTGGAGGACCTATAGGGTTGATGGTTTCTA
>CM021105.1:674728122-674768824 GCA_007115665.2 Sequoiadendron giganteum | reverse complement strand
TCTCACTCTCCACTTCTCCCCTTCTCCCACTCTCTCTTTCTCCCACTCTCCCCCTTTCTCCCTCCCTCTCTATCTCCCCCTCTCTTCCTCCCACTCTCTCTTTCTCCCACTCTCCCCTTCTCCCTCCCTCTCTATCTCCCACTCTCCCCCTCTCTCCCTCCCACTCTCTCAGAAACTCCTATACTCTCAAAAATACACTAAGAAAACCAAATTTCACATAACGCGCTCGCCTTATAACATGTGCGTGTTATAACGCGAGCGCATTTTTTACTCCACTAAAATGGTAAAAAACTCTATATACCCGTGATTTGAAGGCCCACAATCTGCATATTCCCCTGGTTCTGCATGTGCTCCGAAAAAAAATAGATTTTTGATGATGTTGTGAAGTGTGCAAGCATCTTTTTCACATTCTATCACCTTTTTCATGATCTTTTTACCAAATTTGCATGAAATAGTAGAGTTTCCATGTTGAAAGACATATAATATCAATTGAATTTTGAATTCCATTGAAAACTGATATACAATTGAAGTGTGGAAGGGAACAAGCTTTTGAATAAGTCAAATTGTTGTGGAGTTTGAAGAAAGAAGAAGCTAAGGCTACATAACTGGGTTGAACTCCTCCATTTGAAAGTCTGGTTTTTAAGGTATGTGAAGTATTTACACATTTTCTTTCATTCTATTATGGCTTGCTTTCATTTTTGTTTATCATTATAACCTTAGGTTGTCAATGCACGTTTTAAATTACCAAATTATATACACTTGCCAATTATAGAAATTCAAAACCATTCACCAAAATTCATCCTTTAAGACAACTCCAAGCCTCTCCCATTCCTTTGAAGGGTCCAAACACCTTCCAATACCTCTGCACAAACTGATGCAGTACAAAGGAAGAAATCAACACCTTTCTTGACACACTTATTCAACTATATTTCCCTTCACAAAACATTTGATTCGTATACTCAAATTAACATTAAGAGTTCCCAATTCCTTAAGGACCTTCAAAACACCTTGAAAATATTGAAAATAATTGATTACAATCAACTAGGTTCCTCAAAACATCAACCAATGATTATGTCATTCACAAGTTGTCTTAAATCTTCCATAATGGCACCATTGTTTACAAACAAAAACTATAATTATTAAGGCACAACCAAACCATTATTTTCTTAATAAATCTTTGTTTGAGTTAGTACAACAAAAATGAAACCTTTCAGAAGTCTTCCCTTACACACAAACTTAGTTCCTTTGTTCATTTTTGATGCAGAGTTAGAGGACCCAAAACCATTGAAGATGTCAACTTTCCTTCAAGATCCATCTAAGAAGATTAAAAAGGCATAATGGACCAATCCCAACACTCCTCCAAGCTGGACAACAAACAAAAACATTATTTCCCAAATTTCACCCTTGGAATCTAGTTATTGTGCAAAACCAGTTTTGGGCCCATAACTCCAAAAATTTTAAAAACACCAGGAAAATAAAAGAATGATTGTAGCACCAATTTCAGAGTTGCAAGACATACCTTAACCCATCACATGACTCATTTGGGACAACATTAAGAAAACTGACCTTTTTCACTATTTTAGGCCTCCAAGTAGGCCAATTTTACAAAGGAACTACCCATAGATCTTCACACCAGACTTCCAAACCCAAAAATAGTCTTTAATTAGGTCTCAAAACAAGATAATTTCTAGGTCTTAGGACCTTACCCACTCAACTAGGCTTCCAATATAAAAACCCCCATTTTTCAATGCAAAGAGGGAGGGTTTATAGAAACTCCTATACCCAGGCCTTCTCAGAACATTCCAAAGCATCAAACATCTTCAAAATGCCCTGCACAAGGTCAAAATTTCATTACATAGACCAATCCTTCAACACTTTTTTAGGAACTAATATTCGTCTCATTACCATGGTACAAATAAAATTATCCGCCATGCCGAAGAAAAAGACAAAGAGGAAACTAACAGACGAAGAGAATGAAACCTTGAAAGAAAAGGAGAGAGTTCGGGTGGCGGCATATAGTGAAAATTAGAAATTGGAAACGATTGATGAAAACAACCCGATTGTAGAGGAACCTCAACCGTCAAAAAGAGAACAGGAATTGGCAGCACAAAAGTCACAAATGCGAAAGCATCATCGTAAGACAGATTCAAATACCATAGTTGGAGACACACCCTCTACGACAAGTGAATATGAAGCGACACCATTAATCACAATCGAATATGGAGGGAAACCATCTAGCACAAGTGAATATGGACGGACACCATCTACTGCAAGTGAATATGGAGGGACACCATTTACCGCAAGTGAATATTGTTGGACACCATCCAACACATTTCAAGTTGAGAGTACATCATCACTCAAAATTGACAAAGAAGGTATGCCATCATTCCCATGTGAACCTCAAGGTATGTCTTCTTCTCCACCATTGATCAAAGGAATGCACTCTAGCCCACCTCAATTAAATATTGATGAAATTCCTAATGTTGAGATGTATGTACCTAGGAGAACACCACCAAGAATTTTGGATAGAAAGCCAAAGTATTTGATGAATATTGATTATGATATTTTGCAGCACATGGAAGGTAAGATTTCAACACGCACTTGTAGAAGATATGCTGATAAGAGTTGGGAACGATTCTTTGAAAGGCTAAATGAGACTGTAAGATGTCAACTATTTTTTGAAATGATGTGGGGTGTAAAGTATAGGAACATCATGAAGACTCTTGGGTTGAGAACATCGAATGCATCGAGTGAAGACACTATTGTGAAGAATCTAATGGATGCTTATGAGAGTGTGGGTAAGACCTCACGCTCAAAGGATAGTAATGTCACCTGACATGTCATTACATCGACTTTGGTAAGTTTTCAAACAAAGAGAGCTTGCTTAATTGAAAAGACTAGTGAAAAAATGGGAATTAGTAGAAAGACTTTATCAAGAGCCATTCAAAGGCGGCAAAGAATTGAGGGAAATGATACAAATGAATTATAGGAATTCTCAGGGAGACTATCATGAAAAGATAAAGAAGTTGTCAAAGCCTTGAGAACACTAATTGAAGAGTATTGGAAGAATAACACAAGGCCATCTCTGAATCAAACGGATGTGGTAAGAAGGAGAATCGGTAATCGGAATCGTGAGCCACATCCAAAGCATTTTTTGGATATGACTCAAACCCATTTTTTTCAGAAATTTGAAAATGATTATCCTCAAATTAGTATTTCTCAAAGATTTTTTGAACTGCTTAAACCTTTTTATGTCAAGATAAATCACACACGCACTACTTTTTGTTGTAGACTACATATTGAATTTCCTAACCATTATGATGTTTATTGTTCTATATGTTTAGATTTGCATACTAACGATGTTTTGTAGGATTGTGGCATAGAAGCCCCACCAAAATCTTCAAGAGAGTTCTTATCAAAAAAATTATGTGAAATAGAGGATGGCTAGATATTCTATAGGACAACATGCTTGGATGGTTCATGCGAGCGTTGCGATGGCTTCCAGCGTATGCCAGTATGTCAATACATGGAAAGCACAGATGAGGTGGGACAAAAACTAGTAGAGTTCAGGAAGTATAAAACAGTGGCATATGCTACAAAAGATGGGTCTCAAGCAAAAAGGTGTGATTTGGTTATTGAGAAGATTCCAATGCACAAATTTATGACCACATTTCTTGACAGTATACTGTCTGAGTATGCAATGCATACCCATAGAGCCCGATGGTTGGACATGCAGTTCAAGCTATGCAAGGACACCTTTCTAGTTGGAAGCATAGTATCCATGGTTGAATTTGCAAAGAACTACACTCTACAGCCACAACATGAGGTGCAGTCACAGTATTACAACTCCAAACAAGTTTCGATATTTGTGCACATAGCATTCATTCATGCATCTGATAGTACAAATGAGCAAAGGAAGGTATTAAGGGAGTACCACTTTTACATTAGTGATGATCGCACACATTCTCCAGAGTTTGTGCAAGGTTGCTTCCAGATGTTCTACAGTGGTTTGGCTCAGAGGGGCATAGAATACGATCAACCATATAATATGGTCTAATAACTGTGCAACATAGTTCAAGAACTCGCACATGTTCTACTTGTTGTGCAGGATGCATGTCACTATAGGTGTTCAACATATGTGGAACTTTTGTGAGGCTAGACATGGAAAGGGGGAGCATGATGGTGCAAGAGCATGTGTGAAAAGAGCATTAGCACAAGAAAAGTTAAAGTATAAAGATAGTGCAAAGTTGATAAATGCAAAATCAATCGTCAAGTGGTGTAATGCTTTGATGGGTCCAGGTAATGAAGATACGTCTTTAGTTCATAGATTTTTTTGGTTGATGGATGATACTAACATTGCACCATATGAAGACTATTGTACACTAATAGGATCGAGTGAGGTACACTCTTTCCTTAGCTCAAATACAGGTTCATGGAGTATTGATACACTAAAGATGGCATGCTTTTGTTCTTCATGTACAATGCAAGACTGGAAAGATTGTGAGTCAGGGGAGTGGGTTGACAAATGGTTCACAAGTTATCTTAGCCCACTTCACACGTATCGCCCTCCAACGACATTGGAACTGACACAGATAGAATCATTAGTTGACTTTGACCACATATCAGATCTAGTTCAATGAGGTGATATATCTACTTTCTTAGTTGTTGAAATTCCATATCGTTAGATCTTACTTTGTACTGTATTCGTAATGTTGACAAATTTCAAGAGATTTTTTGCACATATCAATGCAGGGCATGTTTATGCAGTTATTGCAGATGAAGACAATGAAGAGGGAACAAAATATTACTTGTGTCATTGTGTTGAGACCAAAAAAAAATTGGAGGCCCTAGTTATAGATGGAGAAAACATCGAATACCCTACAGGCTCAGTTGTGGTTACTAGAACATGGCTTAGAAGGTACCCACATTCGAGTGTTAAACATTGGCTATTTCAAGACTTTGACATGCATCGTAAGATTCTTGATTACTCGAACCTTTTCGTGGCATCCAATGTTCATTTGAGAAAATATGGGGGTAGACCTTTGAACAAGATGTTATGGAAGGTCCATGAGTCTGACCATGAGGCAATACTTGACACAATAAAGAGTAGAGTAGACCCAGATGGTTCGTTGGATTAATTTGTAAGTATATGCACATTGGTTCTTATTAATTTATACTTGTATGCACATTAATTTGTTTGATGCCAATTCTATCATCTTCTTTTACAATGATTGGTGTCCCCTTGCAAAAAATGCAGATATATGAGCCATCTAAGAGAATGTCAACCAGAAAAGCAATGCAACATCTTTATTTTGATGCCTGCATGCAACATCTATAAGTGCCTTCCATCTATTTTTATTTCTTTTCCATTTTGGATGCTCTTTCTTTTTCTCTTTTACTTTGCATATTTGTAAGTAAATTACTAAGGGTTGATTGATCTTTCGTTGCTAAAAATGCTGATTTAAGAGCCATCAAAGAGAATCTCATCCAAAAAAGCAATGCAACATACTTATTTTGATGATTTTGAAAAATCTCAATTTTTATTTCAAGCCATTATAAGAGAGCATGTGAAGCTTAGCGAGGGAATCTCAAGTTACTCATTTGAAGTTAACCTCATAATGAGCACCTATGATGTAGACATTTAAAAAGAATCTTGAATGTATGAGTGACATTGTAAAAGATCAGAGAGAACGAAGTGCCAGAGGCATTGTAATAAGATTTAATTACATAATGAGATATACTCAAATATTGTAAGGTTGGAGTTCACGTTTGGTGTAGTAGCACCTTGTTTTGTAAATGCCTTGAGTAGGAAAATTTGCAAACTTTGAATTTTGAAATGTAAACAATGTGAAAAAGGTCATATAAAGGTCATGTAAAAAATTTGTACACATTTTTCTGCAACTCGTGTGACCAAGAGGACTGTTCCAACATGTTAGAATAGGTATGTTTATGCTAGGCATGGTCCCCTTTCACACCGAAACACATAGAATCGCTATGAGCTATGTTCCACTGGATTGATCCCTTAAGGGTCCAAAGTGCAAAATGGCTGCAAACTTCAACATGCTAGTACTCGGATACCATGACACTTATAAAATTATCAGCTGATCCTATAGAAATGCGTTGGGCCCCTCTAGAAAAACCTCTCTCGGTTCTGGCTATCTTGGAGTGGTTTTCTCGTGGCGGAGGATTTTCACTTGATGGAAAAAGTGTGAAATTCAAGCAGTGCAAAGTTGCAAAGTGGTGCAACTTTCACTCTACAACTCGTGTGACCAAACTAATTGCTCCAATGTGTCTGAATAGGTATGTTTATGCTAGGCATGGTATTTTTTTGCACTAAAACACGTGGAATCACTCTGAGCTACGTTCAATCGGAATGATCCCTTAAGGGTCCAAAGTGCAGAATGGCTGCAAAATTCAGCATGCTATCACTCAGATACCGTGACACTTAAAAACTTCTCATCTGATCCTAAAGAAAGGCATTGGGCACCTCTAGAAAAACCTCTCTCGATTTTGGCTACCTTGGAGTGGTTTTCTCATGGCGGCGGATTTTCACTTGATGGAAAAAGTGTCAAATTCAAGCAGTGCAAAGTTGCAAAATGGTGCAACTTTCGTTCTACAACTCGTGTGACCAAACTAACTGCTCCAACACGTCCGAATAGGTATGTTTATGCTATGCATGGTCTTTTTTCACACTGAAACACGTGGAATCGCTTCGAGCTACATTCCATCGGATCGATCCCTTAAGGGTCCAAAGTGCAAAATGGCTGCAAACTTCAGCATGCTATTACTCGGATACCGTGACACTTAGAAAATTTTCATCTAATCCAACAGAAAGGTATTGGGCCCTTCTAGAAAAACCTCTCTCGGTTTTGGCTATCTTGGGGTGGTTTTCTCATGGCGGAAGATTCTCATTTGATGGAAAAAGCATCAAATGCAAGCAGTGCAAAGTTGCAAAGTGGTGCAACTTCCATTCTGCAACTTGTATGACCAAGCAAACTATTCCAACACATACGAATATGTATTTTTACGCTAGGCATGGTCCTCTTTCATACCGAAACACGTGGAATCGCTCCGAGCTATGTTCCATTGGATCGATCCCTTAAGGGTCCAAAGTGCAAAATAGTTGCAAACTTCAGCATACTATTACTTGGATACTGTGACACTTAGAAAATTATCATCTAATCCTATAGAAAGGCGTTGGAACCCTATAGAAAAATCTCTCTCAATTTTGGCTATCTTGGAATGGTTTTCTGGTGGCGGCGGATTTTCACTTGATGGAAAAAGTGTCGAATTCAAGCTGTGCAAATTTGCAAAGTGGTGCAACTTTCGCTTTGCAACTTGTGTGACCAAGCAGACAATTCCAACACATCCAAATAGGTATGTTTACACTAGGCATGGTCCTCTTTCACACCGAAACACGTGGAATCACTCCAAGCTATGTTCCACTGGATCGATCCCTTAAGGGTCCAGAGTGCAAAATGGATGCAAATTTTAACATGCTAGTACTCGGATACCGCGACACTTCAAAACTTCTCGTCTGATCCTACAAAAAGGCATTGGGCCCCTCTATAAAAACCTCTCTCATTTTTGGCTATCTTGGAGTGGTTTTCTCATGGCAGAAGATTTTCACTTGATGGAAAAAGTGTCAAATTCAAGCAGTGCATAATTGCAAAGTGGTGCAACTTTCACTTTGCAACTCGTGTGACCAAACTAACTAATCCAACACGTTCGAATAGGTATGTTTATGCTAGGCATGGTATTTTTTTGCACCGAAACACGTAGAATCACTCCGAGCTATGTTCAACCAGATCGATCCATTAAGGGTCCAAAGTGCAAAATGACTGCAAACTTCAGCATGCTAGTACTCGGATACCGTGACATTTAGAAACTTCTCATCTAATCCTACAGAAAGGCATTGGTCCCCTCTAGAAAAACCTCTCTCGATTTTGGCTATCTTGGAGTGGTTTTCCCCTGGTGGCGGATTTTCACTTGATGGAAAAAGTGTCAAATTCAAGCAGTGCAAAGTTGCAAAGTGGTGGAACTTTCACTCTGCAACTCATGTGACCAAACTAACTGCTCCAACACGTCTGAATAGGTATGTTTACGCTAGGCATGGTCTTTTTTTTCACTGAAACACGTGGAATCGCTTTGAGCTACATTCAACCGGAACGATCCCTTAAGGGTCCAAAGTGCAAAATGGCTGCAAACTTCAACATGCTATTACTCGGATACCATGACACTAAGAAACTTCTCATCTGATCATACAGAAAGGTGTTGGGCCCCTCTAGAAAAACCTCTCTCGGTTTTGGCTATCTTGGAGTAGTTTTTTTGTGATGATGGATTTTCACTTGATGGAAAAATTGTCAAATTCAAGCAGTGCAGAGTTGTGGTGCAACTTTAGCTCTGCAACTCGTGTGACCAAACTAACTGCTCCAACACATCTGAATAGGTATGTTTATGCTAGGCATGGTCTTTTTTCACACTGAAACACGTGGAATCGCTCTGAGCTACGTTCAACTAGATCGATCCCTTAAGGGTCCAAAGTGCAAAATGGCTGCAAACTTCAACATGCTATTACTCAGAGGCCGTGACACTTTAAAATTCTCATTTGATCCTATAGGATCACGTTGAGCCTGTCTACAAAAACCTCTCTTGGTTTTGGCTATCTCGGAGTGGTTTTTCAGTGGTGGCAGATTTTCACTTGATGGAAAAAACATCAAATGCAAGCAGTGCAAAGTTGCAAAGTGGCACAACTTTCATTCAGCAACTTGTGTGACCATGCAGACTATTCCAACATATCCAAATAGGTATTTTTACGCTATGCATGGTCCTCTTTTGCACCGAAACATGTGGAATCACTCTGAGCTATGTTCCACTAGATCGATCCCTTAGGTTGGAGGTGTCTTAAGTTACAAATTCGTAAGTTGCTTAAAGCAACAAATTTGAAATGATATTGAATGGCCCACTTAACACTCATTGCATCTAAGTGGTGCTCATAGAGGTGAGGCACTAGGCCTTCCCGAGAGGTCACCCATTCCAGTATACTCCAGCTCAAGCGCTTAACCATGAAGTTTTTTCCCCAAGGTTAAGCCCACTTAGCTTGCAACCCCATTTGCAAAACCTTCAACAAGTGTTGTGCCTTATGAAACATTCATTATAGAGCCCCTTTAGCTCATCAATTGATAAGTAGGAGGTATTTTCTACAATGTGTCAAATTGTGATATTGCTATCAGGATTCCATTGAGCAGTCATTTGTAGTATTAGATATAGCTCTAGCTTCTACAATATTGCACATGATTCCAGATAGTTTCAAAGATCTAGATAACATCAATAGTTCACATTAATCAAGAAGGATGAACATCTTAAAGACATTTGCGGAAATCAGGACAAGTAACCTTCTTGTGGACTTAGGGTTGCAATATTTGATCTACAACATGTTCCACCATTTCTTCAATAGGATCAAGAACACACATAATGAAGGTGTGTTTGTAGCCATGAAATATTATGGTTCGAACTATCCAGGAGAGTGATGTTTTATCTCGACCAACCATATCTATACCATGGTTTTTTCGGAAAGAAGGATGGGTTCTCTCTTCACCGGCATATACATTATTCCTCGATGTGTTCACACCAGTGTTACAAGACTAGGACTCGCCTCGGACTTGACAAGCCATTTTTTCTCTTGGACTCGGACTCAGAGCCTAGACTTGACAAATAGAAAAACATAAGAAATTCAAAGATTTGTAAGGATTTAAAACTTGTTTCATGCACCCTTTAATAATTAAACCTTAAAGACACAATAGCATCATCAAATAGAAATTACTATGATCCCATACACAAACATACATCAATCACGTAAGTATAAGAACAAATTTTAGTTGAAGGAAATAACACATTTAGATATATAAATATTGTGATATTGCTAGTAGGATTCAATCATGTAGTTTTACAAGTCAAACTCATTGACCCATGATTCATTAGTAGTGGTTCACAAGAACCCATCTCTCATGATAATGAATGGTTCATAAGGAGGAAGATAAATCTTCATACATTTCTTCTATCACAACCATTAATGGGGAGTGGATACATGAAGAACTGATGGAGAATGATAATGGCTTTAGACCTGCTATAAAGGAATTTTTTTTTTCGTTTCAATGATGCAAGAGGTTTTTGGTTTCACTACCAAAATGAGCCTACAAAGAATGCATGATGTGAAACTCCTTTTGACCTTGAAGGTGTACTTACTCCATCTCAAGGATCATGCATTCAGGATGACATGGATCAATGCTAGGGCTAACCAATTAATAATTATACACGTGAATAAGTCAAACATGTACATGTCAATAAGGGAAGTACAAGTACTCAAAAACACGTAAGCCTCAAAAAGTATACACATGAATACATAGTATACACAAATTAAAACAAAGTATATGCACGAATACAAGGTATATGCATGAAAACATGTAAGCCACAAAGTATACAATCGAATGCACGTAAGTCACAAAGTATACACATAAGTTGTAAAGTATACACTTGAATACACGTAAGTCATATCTATTGAACCACCAATTTAGAATGCAAATATGGATAGGCACCAATAAAAGATATTTGTATTAACCAAATTGCCATGTAGGCATACATCAATATATGTCGATATAAGTATGAAATATATGTACAAAATAGCCATATAGGCTTACGAGAATGCCTTCTAGGCATACAATGTCAAATATGTCCAATAAAAAATATGTACAAAACTGCCATGCAGACATACAATAAAGGACTCTGGAATCAAAAGTCATTGCTCTCCATGCGCAGGAAATAAAATCTTTCCCTTTCCTTTTCGCTCAGATGAATATAGGTCTGTCACTCATTTTTGCTGTAGTCGTGGAGTGCTCCTGCTACTCTTCCTAGGGTTTAGTTCATGGTGAAGTTTTAACTGTTATAATAAGAAGTAAAGACATGAATATATAGAAATTACATTATAAAAAATGATATATTTGACAAAATAATCACTTATAGCCATCTCACGATCTTTCTCCACGAGGTAAATATCCTCACACCCATGCTTAGGTGTGCTCAAGTCCTATATAAACCATACAAATAGACAAAAACTACGTGAATCAATAATGGTTTGATTTTTCACTAACTAACATCTATAACAACAAATGTAAATTAAAATTTACTAATTTGCCTCATACCTCTTCTGTCAAAGCCATCGAGGATTGTATAGCAGATGTCACACCAATATCCATTGCCCTCGTCATATTCAAAGGTGTATCATCTCGCAACAACTGAAAATAAAACAACAAATTATTCAACATAATCAACGATGTGCATGTATAAACTACACAAATCTATTAAGTACTTGATTCATTAGTTAAACTCTTTATTCTATTACTTGCATGGAGGTTTGAGTAAATCCACCACCATTGGGAAGTGTTCCATCAAAACCTCCAATATTAGTCTTTTCAACATCCAAAATTGCATATTAAATTACCATTCATAAAACAATGCCATTAATATGCAATAAACTTATAATTGTTTACTAGTTACATACCCTAGCGATAGGTGTACTACAAAAATAGGTTGGTGGGGGGTCGGTGTATCCAGTCTCAACACTGTGACCCTGCAATTTTATTAAAATCATAAAACATTTTTAGTTAATCTTGCATTTCAAAATCGAAATTTAATAAATTAAATTCAATGAACACATGCACTAACTTTTACCTGACTATCAATGCCATATGCCTTATGCAAAATGTCATCTACCCTCTCCATCTCCATAGCTGCAGACAGATCCTGCATACCAGTCTCCTGAGGGTCGGTGGGGTCATGTGAACAAGTAGCCCTGCAAGATTGACACACATGTGTTCAAAGGCCACCACTAGAAGACTCCCCTGGATGGCACTGTAGAATAGGGCTAGTATGATGGATGACACTCTAGGTCAAAGTGTTGATTGCCTGCAATGTCTCTATGTTAGCACTTTCCTTCATGACGGAAGGCATAACAATGTGCTCATGAGGTAGCCTAGCGAGAGCTCGTCTACCTTGCTGTGTAGGATCCGGCTATGCACCAGGTCTATCCTAAGCTGACCCCCCACCTCTCGCCTGGAAATCCCTCATATCAAAATAATTTGGGATTTTGTTCAATATGAACTCACCGTATAGTTTCCTAAAGAAATATTGTGGGACTTCGCAATTATTGCACAGTGGGTAATCGAAGACCATGTACCACCTACCATAAAACCGGTCCTTCATCTGTTGGTGGTGGCACCAATGGATAGGAAACCTCTTCGCATTGAGGGTAAGATTTTGATCTGTGTGTGGGTCGGTGAATAATGAGCACAAATCACATTTTGTAATTTTTATATCTTTCACATCTTTGTATGATAGTTTACTTGCATAATAGTCCCTAGCCGCCCGCCTCCTATCTTCCCATCTAGTTAATTGTTTGCTAATTGAATCTACATTTGTTAACATATCTCTCAATGAATTTGCTAGGGTCATTCTTTCTGTGGTTGAACCATTTGGATCACTCAACCTATTGATCAAATCCTCAATTTGTTTTTTGTTGTTGTCAATTTCACTCATTAAATTTTGTTGAGTGCCAGGAGGGGGTTGAGTGATTGGTGGAGGAGGTTGATGTTGTGATTGATTTTGATCTTGTGGATTTGGTTGGTCTTCTTGTTGAGAATTTTGAGGGTTTGCAGGTTGATTTGCATCTCCTAAAAATTCAAATAAATAGATATCAAATTCAACCTAAAACTAACAAATTCAAAACAAAAACCATAGAATCCTTATATCAAATTCAACCTAAAACTAACAAATTCAAAACAAAAACCATAGAATCCTTACCTTTTACAGCTCCTCGTCATCATGGCACCATCGTTGTGAAGAAATAGGGATTCTTGGTGAAGAAATTCTCCTCCTAGAATGCGAGTGTGATATTTTGGAGTTTTTGGCCGCGGGTGCAACAAAAAAACCAGTTGAAATGCAAATGAGAGATTTGCATTTGTTTTTTTGCTTTTAACAGTTGATAACGTGAGCGCATTATAACACACTTGCATTATCTACTTGTAGTTGTAGCCACCGAGACCTTGTTGAGGTTTAACGAAAGACATAACGCGAGCGCGTAATAATGCGCTCGCGTTATGGTTTTCAACTTTTTTCTTTTAGGGTGTCCACGAAATCGCTACCCATTTCCATGCGCCCGCCCCCCTCTAAGAAGAATTGAGAACTTTGCTTGTATTCCAGACCATAATCAAGAGTACCTTGAACACATCACAAAACTTTCTTAGTTTCAATCCGATGAAATCGCTTAGGCTCGTGCATAAATATGGAAAGATGACTAACTAAAAAACCATAAATTTGGTCTAGTATAAGTCAAATAAATGAGACTCCCAACAAGCTGACAATAGAGAGTAGCATCTACTAGAGGTGAATCTTCGAATCTAGATAGTTGCAAACCCTTCTCCATTGGAGTGGATGTAGGCTTATAATCTATCATTCTAAACTTTTCCAGGAATGTCTTGGCATTTCATCTGAGAGATAAAATATGATGTGGCTTTTGCCATATTTCTATGCCAAGACAGTAATGAGGAAGCCCTAGGTCTATCATGTCAAAAGACTATTTAAGATCACTTTTTACATCATCAATGAGAATGTCTGAGCTCCCTGTGATTACAAGATCATCGAAATACAAGACAAGAATGACAATATTGGTATCTACCTTATTAATGTATAAATTAGGATCTAAAGGGCTATGAATGAAACCATGTTGTAGAAAGTGACCATCTATTTTGATATACCATGCCCTAGGGGTCTGTTTAAGCCCATAAAGAGACTTAATGAGGTGACATACCTTGTGAGGATGGTGTTCATCAAGGAAGCCTTCAGGTTGGGCCATGTATATCTCTTCTTTGAGATCTCCATTTAAAAAATCACTCTTGACATCCATCTGATGAAGCTTCCATTCTTTCCATGCCACCAGTGCACAAACAACTCTAATTGTCTTGAGTTTTGCAGTGGGGGAAAAAGTTTTCTCATAATTAATAGCTTCTTTTTTAGCATAGCCTTTAGCAAAAAGGTGTGCAATTTATGTTTGTCGATGGATTCATCTACCTTGTATTTTATCTTAAAAATCCATTTGCAGCCTATGGGTGTCTTTCTTGGAGGCAGATCAACAAGTTCCCATGTTTGATTCTTCATCAAAGAATCATACTCAACATTCATGGCCTTCTTGCACTATGGCTAACACAAAGCCTCCTGAACTGTATTGGGTTCAATGTTATCAACAACTGAACTCATCAATGCTAGATTTACCTTATTTCTCGCCTATCTTCTTATTTTAACTCCTGAAGAAATATATGGAAGAGAATCTAGATGAGAGTATCTAATGGTGGTTTGGACCCATTTCAGACACTAATGTTGTGGCTATTGTTTGGACTGATGTTCCAATGGACCAAGATCAACAAACAACTCTCCTTGTAGCTCTCCTGCCTTTGGAGATGAAGATTCATTCGCATTATCTAATTGTGACAGAAATTTATGAGAGATGGTTGTTTCTTCCTTCTATGCCATGGATTCAAAGGATGAATCATCACATACCAAGTCTTGACTGTCATAAACCTTATATGTCTCAAGATCGATGAGATGATAAGCTTTGTAAGTCAGGCTGTAGCCCACAAGGATACGTGAGAGTGTCTTGGAGTCAAGCTTCTTTCTCCTAGTAGCTGGAACATGCATATATGTAGTACAACCAAACACTCGAAGATGAGAAATTGAAGGTTTGTAACCAGTCCATACCTCCTCAGGTGTCTTGTTCTGTAGCATCTTTGTAGGAGCCCTATTAAGAGGATACACAGTTGTTTGAACTGATTTTTCCCAAAATTGATCCTCCAATTGTGCTAAGGAAAGAATGCATCGAGTCATCTCCATGAAAGTCCTATTGCGATGCTCTGCAATTCCATTCTATTGGGGTGTATAGGGAGTAGTCGAATGTTGTTTGATGCCACGATTCTTTAAGAAGTCCAAGAAATCTGTGGACGTGAATTCCCCCCCTTGATCTGAGTGGAGAAGAAGAAGAGGCTTTCTTATCTTGTGGACAACTTGTGGATAGAATTATTGGAAGCGGGAAAATGCTTCACTCTTATGTTTGAGAATGTACACCCAAGTCTTATGAGAGAAATCATCCACGAACAATTAAAAATACTTGCAGCCCTGAAAGGAGGTAGGCAAAGGTCCGCATAGATCGGTGTGAACAACCTCAAGATGGTCCTTAACATGAAAGGAACTTGACTCAAACAGATCTCGATGTTGATTCCTGCAAGAAATCTAGAATATAGAGGCAAAGAAGGAGAAAGAGAAGGAAGTCCATGTACCGTCTCCTTTGAGCTAAGTTGATAGAGGGAGCCAGCTGAGAGGTGCCAAAACCGATAATGGAAAAGAATAGTGGAGTCGACTGTAGAGGCAACAAGAGAAACTGTAGAGAAAGTAACAGTATCTAGGGCAAACAAACAACCTTTCAAAAAGGATTTAGCAAGCAACACACCATCTCTAAAGATCAAGCTAGTTCTGATACCATCGATAACTTGAAACTACACACAAAGCTTATGATTTAAGAGCTGACTGATAGATAAAAGGTTGTATGTCAAACTTGGAACATAGAGCACTCTGGTGAGGGTACGACCCTTTGCCCCGAGAGGAATGGTGACAGTTCCCATGCCTGCTACAACATACTCCTTACTGTTGGCAATGAGAACCTGATCTCCTGTGGGTTGATCAATTAGCATATAAAAAAGCTCTCGATTTCTTGTCGTATGTTGACTAGAACTAGATTCGATTAGCCAAACATCTGGTGAAGGATGTGAAGTGTGAGAAACAAGAACCACGTTCAAGGATTAAGGCCACAATCCTCATCCGATGGACTATCTGGTTGTGTTGCAATATGACCCTTGTGCTTCCAAGTATGAGGATGACTAGAGGAGCCTTCTTGATTGGAATTACCTTGAGTGAGCCCATTATACGAACAATAGGCAGTGTCATGTGAGGAGGTATTACAATTGTAACACCAATGGTTCTCCTTCAAAGGCTTCTCTGGTGGCAATTGCTTTTGTGACTACCCTTTGCGAGGCCTTGGACCATGTTGCCATCTCGAGATGAGAGCTTTATCTTCCAACTCAGTTTGGACTGATCGAATAGCTTCTTCCTACTACAACAAATTCACCAACTCTTCAAAAGTCACCTTCTTCTTGGTGATGTTTAATGTTGTGACAAAGGTATGAAATTGAGAAGGAAGAGCTCATAATGTAATTGGAAGAGCAACAAGCTCTGCATGAAGTTCTAATATGGGACACAAGAACTCCTCTACTTTCTCGCCAGCTTTCATATTGAGTGTATGTAGCTTCGATTGAAGGTGGAGAATCTTGGTCTGGTTCTTGGCCTCGTAGATAGTAGATAGTGCATCCCATGCTGTCTTTGATGTTGTGGCATCCCAAATATAAGGTTGAACCTCATTGATCATGCTGGGAGTTATCAACATCAAGGCCTTTGCATCGGCCTTGTCAAATTTCTTTTTCTCGTATACATCAATTGGACGTTGAACCGTGCCGGTAACAATTCCCCACAATTCTTCAAAGTGAAAAATTGTATGCATCTTTGTCTTCCATGCAACATAATTAGGCCCCTTGAGGAGCTGGACGTCTGAAAGAAGCAATTTAAGAGCAGACATGGTGATAAAACAAAATTTTATTATTCAAAATCAATGATGATTACATATCCTTTCAAGGATGAATAAAGAACTCAAATGTGCTCTGTAGGCTCGAGTGGTGAGACAAGAATGTTTATGTGGACGTTCTATGTCAGTTTCGTTGTCTTCATCATATCCCTCTTCTAGTCCAATACGAACTCTATGTGCTTGACACCGTACATCAAAGAGAGAGTACACTAGAAGGCCTTGTCTAATCAATTCATCAAATTGGAGATTATTGGTGTTATAAAGAGAATCCAAAAGGGAAAAATAGAACTTAGTGCTATCATGGACTCTATTTCAGACTCCATGATTATTCGCAGTACTACTGCTAGCATCATCCGGTAGATTTGTCATTCACCAAAAATAATAGATACACTCAAATACTGGCAAAGAGAAAAGGAAGAATTCTTCTTACAAACTTATAGGAAGCTGACTATTGATTTTCAGCAATGAACAATGAACTCCTGCTCACGCCATCTAAGGATCTTCACGCCTCTATTGAGCTTCAGCACTGAACAACGAACTCCATCTAATCTTCACGCCTTGACAAAGTATGGGTCGACTTCCTGAGCAGATTCAATCGCCTCCAACCTCTGTATTGCGCCAATAAGCAAGTTGCTCATCAAATTACCACAGATGTGTTGCCAGCATTCAATCCACACTTAGATTAATTCTCAACAAATAGAGATCATAGGCGGTGGAGTATCTGCGAACTCTTGACTGCTCAAAAGCACTAACTGCCACTCATAATGCCAGACCAATGAATGAAACCACACAGGAACAATAAAGAAGAGAAGCTCTTGTACCAAATGAAGACAGGAAAGAGGTGTTGGTGTGAATAAATGTCTTGTATCTAATTAATTAACTTACTAGGGACTTATTCACATGTTAATTTTACTTAGGATATAAGCTTTCTTCTAAAAGTCTTAGTTGTCTTTTCTAGATTTTACCCTTATCCTAGGTAGTTATAGATTATTTGTCTCATGTAATAGGATTAAAACACTTTTCATGATCTTGTCTAATCCTATCTTTCACCTTGCCTTTATAAGCAATAAATTTCATGCATATTTTGCATCTTGATGACATCTTTTTCACATATTGTGAATCTTGTATCATATTTTAATTCTTGTTTGGTGGAATAACATCTTCTATTGTTTTTTCTCTCTTTTGTATGTGAAAGTTATTTATTTGGTGTTGCAAATTGAAGATATTGGTTTCTCACTTCAACGATATTGACATAAACTCGACCTATTTCAACCACTATGAAAAAATGCAAAAACATTTTCCCTCTAACCTAGTTCGTATGACCGTTTGCTAAAAACCTACCATCAAAAAATTATTTAAAAATTAAAAAAACAAATTATGGGAAGGCTTGGTGAGGGGGGTGGGCTGAAGAGGATGTCCATAGAGCCCTTGTACCAGCTACACTAGAAATACTAACATGGTGTACCAATGGGTACCCATAGGGTGCCACCAATAGCCAATCAACATTAATTGGCGAGCCTTAGAACCTCAGTTGGTTGGGACCACCTACTATAGTCCCCATGGGCTTCAAATATTTTTAAAAACATGAATATTAAAAAAAAATTGAATTTTGCTTCAAATATGTTGTTGAACCTTTGCTTACATGCTACCATTCTACCACCTCCACTAATGTTCCACCGTTGGAATCATGTTATCATCAACTGGCATTAGCCATATGGACAAGCAACCTATGCTCTCCATGTAGCCTAATATTGCTATTTTTTCTAGAGATGATAACTTTCACCCATGGTATTAGATTTTCGACTTCCAATAATAGTCATAAATCTCTCTCTAAGAATTATGCAATGGTATAAGTTTAATTAGCATATTTGACTATTTTTGTTTGATTTTGGTGTCATGAAACCAAGATTGATCTAAAAAAATTGATCTATCATAAATTTTTCATATAGAATTATATTTTCAATTTTGAAAAGGAAATGGAGAGCATTTGTAGTGTAATACATAGTGGATGAGTTGTTTTTTCACTTGGATGAGTAGAGAGATTATTGCAATTGTTTCATCACTTGTAGGAGCATAATATTTTGGGTGTGATTACATAAGAATTCAGACACATTGGAAGATAAAAAATTGTTGGAGTACATGTTTTTATGAGAACATGTATGATGGTGCTACAAATCCTTAGATTTAATGCTTCTTGGTATAGGTTTATAGGTGCTTTTAGGTTTTGGAATTTGATGGGGATAGGTTAACATGTTGTCTTTTATTTTGAGGACATGTGGATTGATACATGTGAAGACTTCAAGTCTTAGTAAAATGATATTTGATTATAGATATAGTGATGATAATGATTATAGTGTTATGTAGGTTCATGTGTATTTTAGCTTTGGCATGACATGATCATGTATATGGTTGATATGTGGTGGTGTGGTTTAAATTTAAGAGGTTTTTCTTACCTCTTGGATGCTTGTTTGGTTCCCTAACTATGGTACTTGATTGTGAATTTTCTTGGCAAGTTAGATCTACAGGTGATCTAGCTTTTGAGTCTTGAGATCAATAGGTTATCTTCTTGGTTATCTTAATTTGTAGGTTATTGATGTGATGGTGAGTTTTCATGTTCCATTGACTAAGGATCTACAAGTTATGCAATTGTGTGGATTGATAACCCATTTGGTTGCAATGGGATGACTCAAACATGGACTATCTATATCCATAGGTATATTTAGTGTTGTAGATTTAGTTAGTTGACCTTGTTTGTGGTCAATTGTGCATTGTTATGTTGTATTGAGATGAGAGGATGGATGATTAGAGTACCTAGATAGTTAGTTATTAGGGCTTGTAGCATGTATTTCATGATGTCATGGACATATTGATTAACTATTTAGTGAGATATTTTTACAGTGAATCTTTATGGTGCCTGTATTTTCTTTGCTTGGAGATATTGGTTCTACTTTCTTCTCTAGAGCTGCTAGGATTATGGTTGAGTGTGTGTGGACCATGGGTTATTTTCCGTTAAGAGATGGTTATCATGATACCATAGAGATCTCTATATCATAGCTCAATGGGAGCTTTTGTAGTGATGTGGATTCATTACTTGGTGATGGATGATTTCTTGTAGTGGTTTTTTACACCATGGAGGAGCTCTTGGATCATTTTTTTTTGAAGTGAAAGTTATTTAAAATCTTATATTGTCATTGTTAGGAGATGAATATCTTTATGTTATTGGAGATGTTCACATATTGGTTAGCCATGAATGACTCTTGAGTCTTTGGTTAAGATGTTGAGTTTATGACTTGTTAGTTTTTGATAGGCGATCCTTGGTTGAGAGAATGTTTTGGTGTTGTGTCATGTGGTGGAGACTTGATTTCACATTAGAGTAATGACATGATGTACTATTAGATCATGATGTCATGATGTGTTCCAAATTCTACAAATGTGTATTTGGATCTTTGATATTCATTTGTATATTTGTCTCGATATTGAGTACATTGGTCATTTTATTGGTAGCTTCATGCAAGTGTGGTGTTTCATTTGGAGCTTAGCATGGATTGATTGATTGCAGGTACTCATGGATACTTGGAGACTTGGGTGAGGATATTTTTGAGACTATTACTCTTTGGATATTTTAGCAAGAAATTTTGAGGAGCCTTCACCTTGATATGGATACAGGTTCATGATGGACCTATAGAGGAGATTTTTCTTAGAGAGAGTCATGATGGCTTGGTGTATCCTAGAGGAAAAATCTCATTCTCCACTCTTGGTCTACTCGATGGATAATCATTTGAGAGTAATTTTCCATATTATTTTTTAGAATAATATGTTTATTTATTTTTCTTATCATGGATATGGATCTTGAGCCATGGTTACTTAGTTATGGAGAGTTCATTTAAAGAGTCATTTGGAAAGTTCATCTCCTTGTGCATATGATGTTATTTATGATATCATCCATTGATGAGGAGTTTAGGATATGTTATTGGGGTTATTTCTAGTTTGGGAATGAATTTAAGATTGATTTTCCTTTCTTAGAGAGGCTTACATCCATGTTGGTTATATGAGATACATATATTTTATTTGATATATGAGATTGAGCAATTGGGTGTTGTTGAAGCTTGTCACTTGGGGCTATGAAGGAGATCTTACATGACATGACTTAGCACTTTTATGTGTTGGTATGAAATTTGTGTTATATGATTTATAGGTCATCTCTCTTTGTTCTATGACTACTTCCTAGAGGTTCATGTTCATATGGCTCATTATGGTGGACTTGGGAAAGTTATGGTGACATGTTGCAAGAGATTATGTAATAGTTTTGTGAAATGTGTAAATCATTGTGATTATTATTTGATACTATATGGTTTGATTATTAACCACACCTTGGTATTAGTGTTGATTGGTAGACTTGATAAGCCATGATCTATTTTTAGATTTGACATTACCCATGTAGTGGGAGTTCATGGATTCATATGCTCTTCATGGATAGGTTTCATACATGGAGCTTACATGAATGTAGTTTATGGGTTGAATATGTTGTTCGCGTAATTTCTACTAATAGTTGGATACCTTTGATGGTATGGATGATTAGATGGATTAACATTTTTTGTGATTTCTATTCCCATTCATGTGAGATTTTCATCATTTGACAAAATCTTGGAGCCTTTGTTATCACTTGGATTTGATGCTTGTGCTCTTTATATTGGTGCATCTTTTCCTTGGCTTGTTCCTTTTCTTCTATAGGTGGCACGTTGGAGGATGAGAGGATTTCTTTCTTGAGATGGTGGAAATCTTAGATATTATTGTTGGTACTTGGATGGAGCATGAGAGCATGCTAGAGGTTCATTTGGTTTCATGGATGATTATGATGATGTATTTTATCAATTGACCTCTATGAAATGTATGCAAAAAGTGGAAGAATGTTAGGAATGGGGTGTTGTACACCTTGCATAAGAATGAATTATTTTTTTTAAAAAATAAATATTTATTTGTGGTACATCTTGGGTGATGTGTTTAGCCAAATTAAATATTTATTGGGTCCACTTGTAAATTTGTATGTAACATCAATTAGATATTATCCCACACAGGTAGCAGAGTTGGCTTGGGTAGTGGGTTTTCTCTCCATTTGTCTCGAGTTCGACTCTGCTCCCAGGTTTAAGAGGTGGGACTTCTTGCGGGTAGTGGCTCCCACTTATAGGGGACTTGTCTCACCCCAACTCACCCCAAAATACAAACTGTTGGGTTGGGTTGCAAGGACACCCCTATTGTAAAAAAAAAAAAAAAAAAAAACATCAATTAGATATTTTATGTGTGGTTTGCACATAAATATTTAATATTTGGTAAAATTGGTACCAAAAAATAAATGTGAGGTCAATGGTTTTGTGCACTTATGGTTTTGAGGTACATGGTTTTACCTTACCACTTGGTTTTTTTGTGTGAGCTTGATTTTATAAAAGAAAGTATGTGTTTAGTGGTTGAGGTTGGTTCTTTGTCTTGTGGGCTTGTTTGGATTGGTTGTAATTATATTGTGTTCTTTTTCAAAGAGTGCATATGTGAAACATGGCATGGATGTGTGGATACATGCTTGGACACATGAAGAATACATTGGAAGAGCTTGATGTTTCAAAAGTATTCATATAGACTTTACAAATGTATTATATTGTTTTTATTATTGAAAATTATGATCCTTTCTATAATCTTTTTGAGTTTAGGAAATAATTTACATTCAAAAATCCAAATAGCCGAATAATCTTTCTCCCAAAGTCAATGCAATAACTCTTTTAGTGGAAATTTCTAACTAAAATAGAAATTACACGAAGACCAAGATGAACTAGAAATCAGTGGTACAAAATACCTGCTTAGCCATAACTTTCTACTCTTTGTGAATTCTAAAGATTTGGAAGAAGTAACCGAAGTTCATTAATGATGTTTTCTCAATTTGTAAGAAGGTTTGGGCTTACGACATAATTTTCTAATTTGAAATTTCATAAGCTAGACTATTATGTTACGTGAAGTGGGACCTAACACAATTTGGTAGTAGCGTGTGAGATCTAATATCACATCACAAAAAGCTAATGGGGAGCAAGGAAAAAATTATTTCCTATAACATAATTAATTGTTTGTGTTATGTAGTGTACAAGTGGGAGCTCATTCATTCATTTTTGTACCCATAAGATCTCTGAAAGAAATCAAAAAGATGATCTCTATTATGATTTATGTGATGCGATCATCACTCTCTTCATTAAATTAATCGGTTATAAAAGTGTTTCACACTTCATTTTCCTCACTTCAGCATTGATTTTCTGGGTTCGTGAAGAATCATTTCAATTACAATGTCAAATCGCAAAATCAGGGCTTAGAGTGATCTGTAGTAGGAAATCAGAACAACAGGACCGTTTGATGCAGTCAAGTTAAGGACCATTTTCAAATTCGACTGCATCAATGTTGAGAATGTTATTCTTCAGGTGATAAATATAATTTTTTTACAGGACTCTCTTTGCTTCTTTTCGCCTATTGATGTGGCATCTACATTTTAATCCAATGTAATGGATTTGTTGAACTACATCCCATGTTTCATATATGAAATTTTATGTTTAACGATGGAATTCTATTGGAATCCCTTGAACATTATGACATCATAGAGGACATATGCCCCTTGGTGGTGTTTCCTCTCTCTCTCTTGCTCACTAATGAACACAAATGTTTCTTTAATGCTCTCTCTTGCAGTCCACCAAATATTTGCAGTCTCGTTGTTAAGCCTACTCTCGAATGTCATGGCCACTAGTTTGAGGTGGAGTTGGAGACAAAAGTTAATTTGCAATTTAAAGCCCTTCATCTACTTCTAAACCATTGCCCTCTAGTCCCCATCAAAAATTTAAAATTTGCAAGGAATGTGGGTCTGCAATGTGTGTATAAAGCTCGTCACACTACAATTCAAGTCTACCTGGAAGAAAATGTATCACCTATCAATAACCATGATAGCAACCGATATTGCATATAGATGTGTTTTGCATTTTTTTTTGTTTCAATTTATAGTTCCTTATTTTTTTTTAAAAGGAATAATCCATAGCTCAAATCTTGTGTTATCATTCTATTACTTTACTTTGTCCAAGACTTTAGCATCTAGGTTTCTATCTATAATATTATTCAATTAATTGTTTATTAATAAAATTTATAGGTGTTTTATCACTTTTTATAAAATAATTTAAAAAAAATAGAACAATGTATTATGATAAAATTGTGTATTTGTACTTTGACCAAAATCTGACCATTTAGTTTAAGGAATGTATAATACATTTAAACCAAGTTTATACACTCTTAGACATCCTAGGAGTTATAATCCTTTAGCTTTTAGATTTTAGTGATGAGTAAAAATAAGATCGGCTTTATAATTTGTTTTACATGAATTTTTTTATGAAAAAAAACAATATTAGGAGGATGTATGAACATTTGATGAATTTTTATGCTTCTTGTGTATACAATTTTTTAAATCCCTTGGTTATATGGTGGTCTTAAGAAATGAAACTTAACTTCTATAAATGATAAACTAGTTCTATAATGGACATGACTCGACACTTGAGTACAATTCCAGTATGCCTTTGCACTAAGTCTAACACATACATTACTATTTTGTTTTTTGTAATTGTTCTTTGACATAGTCAATTGATGATACTATCCCTCCAATAACATTATTATGATTACAAGAAATGACACAAACTTCAAAAACCAATACATTTCATGGAACAATTACATAAATATCCCAGAGTCTTTATAATTATCTGTATTCTTAATTTTAAGCATACAAATAGATGCAATGATAAGATGGTAATTTTTCCATAAGAAAAAATATAATATAGGTAATGCAACTCAACAAATGGTATTGGCACAAACCATTTATGATATAATAACTGAATTTACCCTTATGATAAGTTTCCATTATCATCATCAACCTAATCAATAATTTTCTTATAAATCCTAACTTCTTCCTTTATATGGCTAGGACCAATAATATTCCAAATTGATCACATAGATTCAACAATAACACGAGATAATGTTTCCAAAAGAACAAGTATAACACAAGTTCTTGCAAATCCTATCTACATTTACGTGGAAGGTGGAGACATCTGACTTGCATTTGTGGGAAATTTAGAGCCATCCGACTTGCCCAAGGTGCAATTGCACAAAGTTATTAGTTGTTCCAGTTAGGATTGATTTTCCTACCAAAGCAGGTATTTTGGGTATTACAATAACTTAGTGGGAAATTTGAATGTTACCACACTTTCTAACCTAACATTTGATTTAGTTAAGGTGAAAATCCTTGCAAGTGATATTTTAACCTTTAAGTAGAACTTAGTGGGTAATCCAAGTGCTACTTCACCTTCCAACTTATCTAGTTCATTAGAGGTTTGGATTTATGCCAAAAAGCGTATTGGGTTAGTACATTTTTCCATTATATCTAGATATGTAGACTTTCACATCACATCTAGATCTTAGCAACTTGTGGACTTTCATATTACAAGTGAACATTTTCAGGATTTCATCTCAAAACTGCACTTGTTGGTCAGATAGACCTAAGTGAACCTTTTGCATGATTTTTATTTTCAAGTGCACCTTCTATGTGTTGGATAGACCTAATTTCCCTACAAAGAAAATGGTGACATTAGCATGAAATGTGCGTTGTACGATTTACGAGTCAAATAGGTCCAAATGCAACTAGAACTTCACCGTTTGGCCATGTCTAGTTCATTTGGGGCAAAAATCCTCACAAATTAGGAAGTCAACACACAAGTACACCTTGTGGAAATTCAAAGTGCATGTGGAAATTACGTTAAGATGGATTGAATTTTCCTGCATAAATACAAATTCGATGAGGACAACTTCCTTGCAGATTGTGAGTTGAATGATTCCATGTTTCTCACAAATTCAAAATTTGTTTGTGGAAGTTCATATGCCAACTGCACCTTTAGTGGGTCGGGTGGCTCCAACTTCCCCGCAAATGTGAGTCAGATGGCTGCAATTAGATGAGTTGTGAAAACCCGCAAGAGAATAACCTGGGCAATTTTGAGTATCTTGAAAAAATCCAGAACACAACTTGTGTTATTTTTCCATGTTTTACCCATCTATGATGACATTTCATGAACTTGGAATATTAAATTTTAAGCTTTAGTTTTTGACCATTTACTTAGTAATCATGACCATTAATAAAGCTGATTTTGATATTGAAATGCTAGGAGAAGAGTGTTAATCAACTCAACCTTCACAACATTTCAATATACTAAAAAGTGTAGTTCACATGGGTTACGAATGTTCGCATTAGTTAAGTTGACTTTATACAGTCAAATGCACCTACAATTTGCTATGTGTGTGCAAACAAACTAGACAAAATCAAAATTGTTATGCTAGTCTTTAGTAAGAACTTCGCTACCTACAACCCTTGTTTCTAATATGAAATCCTTTCTTTTCTATTTCACTTGTGTTCCATTTCCATTACTTATTACTATTTATTTGTTCATCTCACACCATAAGATTTAGAGTGACATGATAAGTACCTCTTCTTTGCTCTCTTGTTTCTTCGTCTTGATACTTCTATGTATTGGATGTAAGGCCTCTTTATTTTTTGAATAGTTTTTTTTTAAGCTAACCCCCAAAAACATTAAATTAAATATATCACATTTTAAAAAAACGAAAAACAAAAAATTAGTCATGTACTTTATAGTTAGCTTGTTTGGTATCGTTTTTTTTTGTGGATTCCAAGGGCTACCTTCAACTTTGTCTGAACGGAAATCTAGAGGCTTATAAAAATTTGTTTCTCTTATATTCTAAGATTAGCAAATTATTTACAACTGATTGTGTCCCTTTTAACTTATCTGAAACATCGTCCATTTTAAAATCAACCAAAGCAGTAAGCGAAGGTTTCACTACAGCATCGCACGTTCTATTACCAGTTTTTTTTTGCTTGGCAGCAATTTAAGGGTACAATTGTCCAACTGTTCTTCCGGGAATCGTTGTTTCGGTTTCTTACCGCGCGACAATTTGTACGCAATTTATGGTGCAGTTTCTACCTTCTAGCATAAGAAATTGATATAGGCTTTTCATATTGTAGGCTCTGTAGGTTGTGGTTCATCTGTTTGTGCTGTACTGGTATTTCCATTCCCAGCTTCCAACTCGCTGGGAGTAACAGTCTTTCCCGAAGATCTGGTGTGAAAAAATTCCACTATTTCTTCCAGGGTTTTGCCTTTGGTTTCCGGCACAAACCAATACACAAACCCCACTTCCAGAAAAGAAAAGCCCCCGAAGAAGAAGAAGGCGCCGGGAACACTGATTGCATTGGACAAGCTTAGAAATGTGATAGAAAGCACTCCGCTCACAAGTCTGTTAATCCCCACGCCAAGTCCAGCCGCCTTGGCCCGGAGGCGAAGAGGGTATATCTCGGCCCCCATCACCCAATTAACCGGGCCTATCCCGACCCAAAAGAAGGCAACATTAGAACACGTTGCAATCACAGCTAAAAACGCGGCGGCTTCGTGGGTGGAGCCGGACGCTTTGCCCACAATGATAAGGCATAAGGCCAGAGCCACCAGGGATACAGTTGATCCGGCTGTGCCGGTGAGCAGCAGCGGCCTCCGCCCCACTTTGTCAATGAAAAACGGGGCCATCACTGTAAATCCTGTATTGACAAATCCGATGACCATTGTCGCGCCGAGTATGGTGTTTTGGCTCTTAATTCCAGCCATCTTGAAGGTGACTGTGCTGTAAACGACGGTGGCGTCAATGCCCGAGGCTGCTGGAAGAAATGCACGCCCAAACCGACGAGCAACATACGCCTAATGGTCGGCGTGGTCTTGAATATCAACTCTCCCCACGTTGCGTATCCCTCGCTTTTCAACGGGTCCTTCTCCGAGCTCTGACCGCCCTTCTTGAGATTCTTTTGCGCGTATTGAATTCCTTCCATGATCTGCACCAGCCGCTCCGACGCCTTGGCTTCGCTGTCGGAGGTTCTGAGCAGCACTTTCATGGCGTCCTCGTTGCGGTTCTTTATAATGAGCCATCGCGGGGACTCGGGCATGAAGAGCGCGAAGACGCCGATGAAATAGGAAGGAATGACACTCATCCCCAGCATCACCTGCCAGCTGTAATGCGTCGGCAAGCCCTGGAATGCGTAGTTTGCAACGTAGCCCAGCAGAATTCCCAAGTTACTAAATATCTCGGGAAAGCAGGTCAGCGTTCCGCGGCTGGAGGCAGGGGCCACCTCCGCCGTGTAGAGCGGAGCGATGACAAGCGCGTGGCCAACTCCCATGCCGGCCACCAATCTGCCTACCATTAGCCACGCGAAGGAAGGTGCTAGCGACATCACAACTGCACCCACAAAAAATATGAGGGCAGCCAGAGCCATGGTCCATCTTCGCCCCACCGCATCCGACGTTTTTCCGGCCAGGCACCCCCCCACCAGGGATATGAAGTACAATGAACCGACCAGGATCTCCATCTCCAGGTCAGTTATGCCCATATCCTCGCTAATGAACAGAAAGGCCCCGCTCATCACTCCAATATCTACACAAAACCGACCATACCTTAGACCTGTTACATCTCATCACAAATAATCCTTTATATTACTTAGCAAACTACAGTTATAAAAGGCAATTAAGAACTGACAATAACAGCCGCTTCATTCGTTCCATTAGCAATTTTTGATAGATCAAACCGTTCGTAAACTGAAACGGCCAATTAACCGTTTAATACTACAACTCCTCTCTCTTCTACACTATCCGCTCCTCTGTATTCCGACCGGTCTTTCTTAGAAGAACCAAATTCTACGAATCTGACATACTAAAGGAAAAAGTGTTGGTATGTGGCAATTGATCATTCCATATTGTACATTTTTCATGTATCCTCGCCGGGGTTCGGGGGCGCTAACCTCCGAGAAAAATTTTTGTCTTGTTTTTTCGTGAAATTACCAAAAAAAGGGAAAAAATCATAAAAAGGGAAAAAACCCCGATTTTGTATAACCCTAATTTATAAAGGGTTTGGGATAAAGTTACAGTATCATAAAAAACAGGCGATTATTCGCGATATTGTAATAGGGTTTTGCACTGGTTAATAATATCATTGGATGGTTGCGGTTTGGTGGATGTAGCCCACATTGGGTGAACCACTTTAAATTCTCTATGTTAATTTTATGTGTGTTTTATTTTTGGTTTATTTGATAAAATCTGTATTTAGCTTTTAGATATTTGTCTTTGAAAACCTAACAAGTGGTATTAGAGCGGGTTGTTTTTTATTATTGTTTGCAGGAAAGTCTCACGGTTGAGTGGGAGTCTCACGGTTAAGTGGGAGCAATGGCAGACGACGGTAAGATGAAGGTTGATAAGTTCAATGGGCAGAACTATCAGTTATGGAAGATGCAGATGGAGGACTATCTCTATCAGAAGGATTTATGGTGGCCATTGGAAGGGAAAACCAAAAAACCCACAGCAATGACGGATGAGGACTGGAATATTTCAGACAAAAAGACACTTGGCAGTATTCGCTTATGCCTGGCACAATCGGTGGCGTTCAATATCACAACAGCAAAGACAACTTTAGAGTTGATGGAAACCCTAGCAAAGTTGTATGAAAAGCCTTCTGCTTCGAATAAGGTATTTCTTATGAAGCGTTTATTTAATATGAAAATGGTAGAAGGTGGATCAGTTACTGATCATTTAAATGAGTTCAATACAGTTACTAGTCAATTAACTTATGTAAAAATAAACTTTGATGAAGAAGTTAGGGCTCTTTTGATTCTGTGTTCTTTGCCTGAAAGCTGGAATAGCTAGGTAATGGTTGTTAGCAATTCTGTTTCTGGTTCAAATACATTGAAATTTGATGATGTTGTTGGTGTTATTTTGAGCGAGGAAATTCGTAGGAAAAGCTCAGGTGGAACATCCACATCAGGTAGTGTTTTGAATGCAGAAAGTAGGGGTAGAACAAAGGAGAGAAGAAACAATTACGGAAGTCATGGGAAGTCACGAGGAAAATCAAGTTATAGAAGGTCTCAATCTAGAGACAAGAGGGATTGCTGGTACTATGGTAAGCCAGGTCATTTAAAGAAAGATTGTTGGTCTCGAAAAAATAAAGAAGGAGACGAAAAGGAAGGAAATAAAGAGGCAAATGTGGTAAATAATAAATTTGATGAGGATGCTTTGATTCTTTCTCTTGACAATGTTGATGATTCTTGGGTGTTAGATTCAGGGGCTTCATTTCATACTACACCCCATATAAATTATTTTCTTGATTATGTCCAAGAGGATTTTGGGCTGGTTTATTTGGAAGATAATGAACCCTGTCAGATTGTTGGAAAGGGAAGCATCAAGATTAAGTTGCACAATGGGAATCATTGGCTACTACATGAGGTAAGACACGTTCCAAAGCTAGAAAGAAATTTAATTTCAACAGGGCAACTAGATGATGAAGGTTGTGTTGTTACATTTAGTGATAAAAATTGGAAGGTTACAAAAGGTGCTTTAGTGGTAGCAAAAGGTGTGAAAGTAGGCACCTTATATCTTTGTATAGGTCATACTGTTCCTTCTACTTTAGCTATTGCAGATAAAAATCAATGTTCAGGAACAGTTGCTGCAGTTCAGCAGGAAGAAAATCAGATAGTTGCTACGAATTCTGAATCAGCACTATGGCATAACAGACTTGGTCACATGAGTGCAAAAGGTATGAAAGTACTTCATTCAAAGAATGCTTTATCAGGTCTAAAATGTGTTAATATGGATTTCTGTGAAAGTTGTGTGTATGGCAAACAAAAGAGAGTTAGTTTTCTCAAGGATGGGAAACAAAAGAAGGATGAGAAATTGGAGCTTGTACATACGGATGTATGGGGACCAGCTTAGGTATCTTCTTTCGGTGGCTCTCATTATTATGTCACATTCATCAATGATGCAACTAGGAAGATATGGATTTATTTCATTAGGCAGAAATCTGATGTATTTGAAACTTTTAAAAAATGGAAAAGCTTGGTTGAGAATGAGACAGGTAAAAAGTTGAAATGTCTCAGATCTGATAATGGTGGTGAGTATTGCAGCAAAGAGTTTGAAGATTATTGTTCCTCTAATGGTATTCGTAGGCAGAAAACGGTTCCAAGGACTCCACATGAAAATGGAGTGGCTGAGCATATGAACAGAACAATAATGGAGCGTGCATGGACTATGAAATTGCATGTTGGGTTGCCTTTAAACATGTGGGCAGAGGTTGTAAATACTACTGTTTATTTAATTAATAGAGGTCCTTCTAATCCTTTGGGTTGTGGTATTCCAGAAGAAGCATGGAAAGGTAAGAAGGTAAGTTATTCTTTTTTGAAAAACCTTCGGTTGTGAAGCATTTGCACATATAGATTCTGAAAATAGAACCAAGCTTGATGCAAAATCAAAGAAATTTATATTTGTTGGATATGCCATAGATGAATTTGGTTATAGGCTTTGGGATTTTGAAAATAAGAAAATTGTGAGAAGCAGGGATGTCATGTTCAATGAAAAAATGTTGTACAAAGATCTATTGCAATAGCATGAGAAGAAAGAATAGGATTATGCAGTGCTGGATGATATTACAAACACCAATGTTCCAGTGGTTCCTCATGCTCCGCAACAGCAACAACAAGAAATACCACAAACTCCAGTGAATGTTAGGCGATCTTCAAGGTTAAGTAGACCTCCAGAAAGATTTTCTCCCTCTTTGTACTCTATTCTATTAACTGATGTTGGTGAACCAGAATGTTATCATGAAGCTATGCAGGTGGATACCAAGGTTCAGTGGGAGCATGGAATGGAAGAAGAAATGGACTCCTTGCTGAAAAATCAGACTTGGTAATTATGCAAGTTGCCTACAGGTAAAAAGGATTTAGCAAACAAATGGGTTTATAGGATGAAAGAGGAGGATGAAGGTAAGAAAAGATTTAAATCCAGATTAGTTGTAAAGGGATTTGCACAAAAACAGGGTATTGATTTTGATGAAATATTTTCTCCAGTTGTTAAAATGACCTCTCTTCGTATTGTGTTAAGTATTGTGGCTATTGAAGATTTGCATTTAAAACAGCTTGATGTTAAAACTGCCTTTCTCCATGGTGATTTGGAAGAGGAAATTTATATGGAACAACCACAAGGATTTGAGGTCAAAGGTAAGGAGAAACTAGTGTGCAGATTGAAGAAAAACTTATATGGCTTGAAGCAAGCACCTCGACAATGGTATCTTAAATTTGATAGTTTTATGGTTGAGCAAGGTTACAACAGGTGTAATCCAGACCATTGTGTTTATTTTAAGATGCTAGGTGAAAATAGCTACATTATTTTATGTTTATATGTTGATGATATGCTTGTAGCGAGGTCTAACATGGATCACATAAAGGAGTTAAAACAACAGTTAGCAAATTCATTTGCTATGAAGGATTTGGGGGCGACAAAACAAATCCTTGATATGAAGATTACAAGAGATAGGAAAAACAGGAAATTGTTAAATTTATCTTAGGTTGATTATGTTAAAAAGGTGTTGCAGAGATTTCATATGGAGAATGCAAAAGCTGTTAGCACACCTTTGCCCAGTCATGTAAAATTGACTAAGGATATGTGTCCAAAGACATAAGAGGAGGAAGAAAAAATGTCCAAGGTACCATATGCTTCAGCTGTAGGTAGTTTAATGTATGTCATGGTATGCACGAGATCAGATATTGCACATGTTGTAGGAGTTGTTAGCCGGTATATGAGTAATCCAGGAATTGAGCATTGGAATGCAGTAAAATGGATTCTCAGGTATTTGAGAGGTACACCAGATAAACATTTATGTTTTGAGGGCTCTAATATAGATTTAAAAGGTTATGTTGACTCAGATCTAGCAGGGGATATTGATACCAGACGGAGTACCACAGGTTATGTATTTACCGTTGGTGGGACAGCAGTAAGTTGGATATCTTGATTGAAAAAGGTGGTTGCTTTATCCACCACAGAGGAAGAGTATGTGGCTGCAACAGAGGCAACAAAGGAGATGATATGGATGCAATTTTTCATGGAAGAATTGAGAAAAAAACAGGCTGAAAATTACTTGTTCATAGACAGCCAGAGTGCTATACATCTTGCAAAGAATTCTGCCTTGCACTCTAAAACCAAACACATATAGTTGAGGTATCATTTCATTCGGTCAATGTTGGAGGATGGACAGGTAAAGCTGGAAAAGATACATACAAATGTAAATCCAATGGATATGTTTACTAAGGTAGTGATAAGGGAGAAGCTGAGCTCCTCTTCAGCTTCGGTTGGCCTTCAAAGTTGAATTAAAGTATAAGAAAGCAGCAGGGTCCAAGGTGCGATTTGGTGGATGTAGCCCACATTGGGTGAACCACATTAAATTCTCTGTGTTAGTTTTATGTGTGTTTTATTTCTGGTTTACTTGATAAAATCTGCATTTAGCTTTTAGATATCTGCCTTTGAAAACCTAACAAAAAGGACATCACCAAGTCTGATAGGAAAAATAGACACCCACCAATCCACGCCATATTATTTCACCCCATTAAACCCTGCAACTTACAGTTAGCTCATCATATTCCCCTTTATTATTATTTCTGACCAAACACTTCAGTAGTCGAGGCTTCTAACTGGGTTTTGACACGATATAATTTAGTGCTATGTGATTTCCACAATTTATAATGTTTAGAATTTTTGTTATTTTTAGATTTTGATTGTGTGCTAGTTTTTGTATCAACTTTTCAGATCATGATTAATCATCAGAATAAAAAATTCAATTAAATTCATTATGATTTGTTCCAGATCCAATTTGCAAACCCAATCAATGGACCAATTGAGAGACCGGATCCTATGACTTCACTCTTGCACTTCCCTCGGGAATCTCATTGGATGTCAGATATATTCCACTTTAAAGAAACAAAAAATGTACAAAAATAGAATACACCCACAAGTAATAACTTTGACATATAACAAAATAGAATACACCCACATAAAATTGGAGGTTATAGCGTATATCCCATGAATAGCTTTTTTGAACAAATAGACCTTGTTTGTAACTGGTTACCGAGCATATTCACAAATATTTTGTTAAAACCATCAGTTCTTACCATAACCCACCAGAACCGAATTGGTGGATGCCAGTACTGCATAGACAATGACATACATGTTCCTCTTGGGCTTTGAGGTCTCCATGGCCAACACCTCTTTCTCGGCCACGAAGTCTTCTTTTGATTTCTGATCACCCAAATTATCTAACCCTCTCTATATACACCTCCTTACTTGTAGCTTGCATAGCTTACAGCTACTCTTAAACATTTAATAAATTGAATCCCTGTGACCTTCAAAGGAATGGAGATAGCGTTCCAGGAAACTCCATCCAATCGGATACAGGTGGAATAAAAATAATTCAAGACTGATTGAAAAAATAAATAATGCAGCTTTGTTTTGCCCCTCCACTTGCCCCTTCAACTGAACCTCCCATCAATCATTTTAGTAATCTATCACAGACGAAGTTTTCTGACTTAACGAGTAAATTAATCCACAAAAGTAGTCAATGATGTGCGAGGACCGATTGGGTATCAGACAGTAAGAAGACTTGAACGAGCAGAAGGGGTGGGGCAGGGCACCATCTATCCATCATGCTGATGTAATTGAAGAGACTTGTTCTTAAAATGCTTCAACATGCCATCCAGCTATCCAAAATGAATGGATGCACAGAGAGATCATTCCAACGCAATGGACAAGAGAAATGTCATCAGCTACGAAGTATAGAAGGTTTGGAGAATTAGCAAGGATTAAAAAGTCTTGTAGTCGACGTGCGTGGCAATGGGGATGCAAGTGAATGGAATTGCACTTATAGAGGGTACCACCTCTTTTCTCAACGCAAACAATTCACTTTTGAGTTGAAAGCAAATTTATCTATTGTAAAATCTGAATTTGATGATTTAATCTTTTGTGTTCGAGAGAAAAAGAAAGTTCTACTCTTAAGTTGGGTTTTAAAAAATTTATGTGTTACGTTTATAATGTTTCTATCAATTATTTAATGTTGACCCACTTTAAGCTGATATTTTTAATGTTTTAGAGGTCGTTGTCAGAGTATACCATTTAAAAAGGGAAGCCAGTGGATAGAGCATCGTTCAAATTGAATCAAAATGTTTTCCAAGGTACCTAATCGACACCAAAGCAGTCGCTGAGATTAAGAGAGGCAGTGGCTTATTGATTATTATATTTGGAATATGATATATTTTTAGTCTATTAATATTTTTTATTAAAAATCTTGACAATAGATTATGGAGTGCCATTAATAAAAAATCAGACAATGGTATATCGCAATCTCTCTAGAACAATTAACATATTTTGAAAAATAGATTTTTTGAATTTAATTAAAATTTATAATTTGTATTAAAGTCTACATCTAAATCTATCATATTTATTAAACCAATAGTAATATTATCTAAATGAAATAATTATCACATAATATTATAATTATTTTTCAAACTATTTTTTTCTTTTTCTTCATGTTTTTATTATGAATGCTTCATTTTAATTCAAACATATGAATGTGCCATTATTGTGATATCCTCTTATGATAAGTTTCGTGTAAAATGTAGTTCTAGTACTAGGATATAAAGATTTCTGTATGAAAATAAATAAAATAATTGTAAACAAGTAATATATACATCATTTTTTTCCTTTGTTTTACTTCTATAAAGAATATTGGTATAAATTGCTATCTTAGCTAATCTAAAAAAAAATCTAATATTATTCTATTTAACTATATTTATTTTATTGAAAAATAAAATCTTAGAAATTTTAGCGAATGTTTCATTTCTTAAAAGGTTGACCCGATTCATGATTAAAAGACAATCAAAGGAAAAAAATATTACTTAGAACTTTAATTATATCTGATATTATTTTAAAACTTAATTGTCATTCAAAATGGGTTTTAACTAGTTATTAATATTGACACAACTCAACTAATTAAAAGTAATTAGTTTTAAAAAATAGATATCATTATTTATTGTTTGCATATTTGTAATTAAAAAAGGGTTGAAGTATTTGAACTCTCCATATAAATGTATTTTATGCTCATCCATTGTATATCTATAATCATTTGTTAACATGTTAATGGAAGGTTGAACATGATTTATTTTTCTAGCATTCTCTTTCTTGTCATTTTTTTCACTTTTATTTTTCTTTAGAAAGAAAAGTACTATATTTAAATATAATTTTAGTTTCGCATAGTTTTGTTAAATATAAATTATTATATTTAAAAAAATATCTATTCTAAATTTATTCAATTCTCTTTAAAGTTTTTGTTGTTTTTAAGTTTCAAATTATAAAAAATAATATTTTCATAGAATGATTTTTTTAAAATAATATTTTGTTAATATTTTATATTTTAAATTTTTAAAAAATATAAATTAAAATATACTTAAATATTTTTATTTAAAAAAAAATTCTTGGTATTTTGATTTCTTTTATTTGGCTTGAGTTAGATGAGGTCACAAATGAGGGATCTTATCTTTGGATGAAATTTTAACAAAATCATCAAAATTCAAAAATTTCAACAATCTTGTAGGAGCTAAAAGTTTGTGAGCTTAGTCACCCTATAATGGTTTGAATCTAGAAGGATGAAAAATTCAAACTAAGTAGCTCAACAACCCTCAAGGATTTTGAATCTTGGTGACAAGAACAATAGTGCCATGTGAATTAACCATCACATTGTGTCATGAATGCCATAAATCTATGATAATTTTTAAAATTATAATATACTAGCAGTTGCGTGTAGTGACATGCAACGACGAGCCGATAGGCAGAGGAGAAGTTTAAATGGTATGTGTTATTACAACTATCGCCACTACACATAAACCATACAACAATTAATGTTGATGCCAACCAGTGTTTAATTTCGTTGGCCTTCTCTATCGATGTGCAAAATGCTTTTAATACTAGTTTATCTATATTTATATCAAATCTATATAATTAATGCCGTAAGATATCTCTTTTGCACTTTTCTCTTGTAACAGGGAACTTAAGGAAAAAAAATTAGAATCAAATATGTCCAAATAAACATTATTCCACTGTAAGCGATGATAAAATTGAAACCAAAGATTAAAAAATATGCAAACATTCTTGAAGCCATGAGTACTTATCCCACCATTTTAGATCAACCCACAAAAAAAGAACTCTGAGAACATAGAGTGACAATGCTGAGAACCATCACATAGTCCTCTGAGAACCATCACATAGTCCTCCTTTCAAAGAAATTAGACCTTAAAATGGTAGAAGTCTAAATAAAGTATCATTTTGTCCCTGTCTTACAGTGGTAGTATGAATGCCAAAAGTGAAGAAATGATTATGATTTCCAACGTTGTAACAATCCACATGAAATTTTTATGAGCCATTTCCTGTCTTGATATATAGTTTGTATGGTGTGGAGGTAGCACAAACAGAGCATTTGTTAGTGCACTACTTCGCATGGTTTTAAAGTAACTTTGCAGGGTTTATACTTGTCTTGTTGAGAATTGTATGAGCTGAATTAAATATTCATCATAAGTAAATATTTGTTCTTTTATAAAATTTAGCACAAGGGGCATGCTTGGAGAATTGTATGAGATGAATTAAATATTCATCATAAGTTAGAAAGCATAGAAAGCACAAAGAGCATGCTTGGAGAGTTGTATGAGCTGAATTTAGCATGGGGGGCGTGCTTGGAGAATTGTATGAGCAGAATTAAATATTCATCATAAGTTTGAAAGCATAGAAAGCATAGGGAGCGTGCTTGGAGAATTGTATGAGTTGAATCAAATAGGTTAGAAAGCATAGAAAGCATGCCAATTAGAGAAAAATAACATAAGGGGAAAAAACTCAACTATGTTGAAAACTCAAATTACAACAATTATTATTTAACACTTTGAAGGATACTTGTGGTGACTAGCATCATGAAAGCCTCTGCCTATGGATGAATCTCAATTGCATTAGAAACCATATACAACCAACCAAAAAGTAGTTCAAACCTGTGTGCGAATGGGTAAAGATGGAATGATCAAGAAACTGAAAAGTACTGTAAATTCAAAAAATTAGTTGAATCGCCTATCTTTAATCTAGATCTGGGTATGTTATTCTGAATTACTTTTGCCTAAAAATGATATCAACTTTTTCACGAAGAGAGTGGGATGCCAATAAGCTGGAAAAAAATTAAGTGGAGAGAATTTATGTAAAGAAATCTGTTGAAAGCAATGGTTTCAGTAAATTCTAAAATGCAATAGGAAGTGGTAAATGCTACCTTAAATTTTAGTAACCTACCTAGATAACAGTTACAACTCATAAATATAAGAGTCAAAAGTATATGAGTGGAAATTTGGAAATACATTTTTCTCATGCCCAACGTAAAATACTCTCCAAAAAAAATCATTTTCTTCTGCCATTCGAAAGCACTCCCGATGAACTAGGGATTGAGAGGACCAATTTTCCCAGTCTTGAACATAATAAAAACCTAGTCTTACCTCTCCATAATGGGAAATAATCTTTTCCCTGATTTGTGTAGCTTTGTAAAGGAAGCTCAGGGTACCAACCACTCCATAGGTAATTTATTATCTATTGCAATATAAGCATAGCAAACTACCCATACTAAAAAATTAATAAAAATGGTGAAGAACTGAATTTATATTAAATTATTTATTAAATATGAATTTTAAAAGAATAAATTACAGCTCAAAATTAGAAAAACAATGTAAAACTATTCAGTCATAAATGAAAACATAAAAGAAAATTACCAAGCTGCTTTTTCCTTTAACTGAGTTTTGATAGAATAAATTATTGCAAATAACTAAGAGTGCTACAAATAATTTGTATTTATCAAATGAAACCACAAAATATCCCAAAACAAATTTTTGATCAATACATATATCACAAATTGTAACCATAACACAATTACTTGTACTCCCTTCACAACACATCATTCACATTTATTAATGAAAATAAAAAACACCAAGGGAAATTCAAAATCAAGAATCTATTGAACTTCTCTAATAAAGGGGTTGAGAAAATAATTGGGAAAATGGTAGATAGATTTCGAATACTGCTTGTTATGCAGTCATTGCCCAGTATTTAAAAAACAATAAAAAATTGGCCTAAAGGACTTGAAAGTCATTAACATGAATTTTGATAGGGTAAATAATTGTACAAAAATAAAACACTGCAAATTATTTCATAGTAAAATTACTATACCAAAAACAAAAAGTGTTAAAATCATTGCAATTGTGCATGCATTCAATACTCAATCACTACATATATCACAAATTGTAACCATAACATAATTACTTGTACTCCCTTCACAACACATCATTCACATTTATTAATGAAAATAAAAAAAACCAAGGGAAATTCAAAATCAAGAATCTATTGAACTTCTCTAATAAATGGGTTGAGAAAATAATTGGGAAAATGGTAGATAGATTTCGAATACTGCTTGTTATGTAGTCATTGCCCAGTATTTAAAAAAAATACAAATTGGCCTAAAGGAATTGAAAGTCATTAACATGAATTTTGACAGGGTAAATAATTGTACAAAAATAAAACACTACAAATTATTTCATAGTAAAAATACTATACCAAAAACAAAAAGTGTTAAAATCATTGCAATTGTGCATGCATTCAGTACTCAACCACTTTACAACATTAAGACTAGATTCAATTACTTGCATTCATAAATTGAAACCAATGAAGTGAATAGATGCACAAATTTTTCATCCAAACAGGAATTTTGACATAATATATCATTGCCCAAAATAAAAGAATATTACAAATTTCCATAAAGGACATTAAAAGCCTCTTGTTATTATCTTATGTTACTCACATTGCTAAACTTGAATTTTCACATATTAAACAATTGCACAAATTTAAAAACACTGCAAATCATCCATATTAAAAAACAAAAGGCAAAACGTTAACCCTTACAAAAATTGCAAGCATACATCTATTTACTAGCACACTATTTTTCAATAATGAGACTCAAGTCAATAAACTGAAAACAAATAAGTCAATCAAAGGACCATTTTCCCCTATAAACATGAACTTTGATAGGGTAGACCACTAAAGAAAATAAAATAACACTACAAGCCTACAAGAGCTTGAAACTAATCTTAGCTTATCCTCTTTTATTCAAAACTCTTAAGCCACAAAAAGCGAATTAGTCCACTCTTTTTCTAAGTATACGATAAATTATTGTATGAAACCACAAACGTTGTGAATTTGGCTTAAAAGACATACAAATTATTAACTGTACAACCAAAAATTAACTGTGAAATAAATTGCACTCACATATGTATTGAGCTACAAAAATTTAGTCGGATTCCATACAACAAAACTATTAATCCCAAGGCTCCACGAAATAATAGAATTTGTTACACATCATCTTCCATATCAAAATTTTTTGTCAAAAAAGACGGAGGCCCACTACCACCCCTACTTGAACCCTCCATTTTTCAATATCTTTAGGATTCCAAAGAAGATCAAAACCCTAACATTACCTTACACAAATAGAAAAAAGGTACGAAACTTCAAAATCTTCTCACAGGGTCTCTTAATTGATCAGTGTTGGGAATAGGATTCCATTTAATTGCAATCCTAAACATATTTCATATATCTGCTAAGTCCTTGGAAAGTGTTCTCCAATACTAGGATTAGAAGGAGATTAAATTAAAATGAAATGAACATGTAAATTGACATTTGTAATTATTCATAAATAATAAGAACATGTGGGGACATCCAGTTTGAACTCCTATAAGATAGGAGCACATGGGGCACCCACATGGAAGGTGGAACCCACCTTGTTTTAGTTAACTGTTTGGAGGATTAGTAACACTTTAGTAATGCATGTTTTGTTCCTACAAAATAGGGATTGATATTTACATGAGTAGAGTGGCACTATCAGTTGAGTGTCAATTTAGTTCAGTTTAGTTCAGTTCAGTTCAGTTATCTTCAA